>JAIPRM010000570.1:0-52527 GCA_025469315.1 Stegophylla sp. TES_Ste_2020
TTCAGAATCGTTTTACTGAAGAAATGATTTATCGTTTCTTTAAAATTTAATACGCCCGTCAAGAGAATACCACCCGTCGTGCGAAGTACACCCATCGTGCGAAGTATGTCCGGCTTTTTTTCTTTGAAGAATTCGAGCCTGGTCTTCATTGTAACTCTGGTCTAAAACTGGTTAAATATAGAGTTTGTATGACTGGTAATTTTTGAGTAAAATTATAATTTTTGTTCAATCAAAACCTCATATAACATATAATTCTTAATCCGAAAAAAAATGTCCTTTACCAAAAGGTTCAATAATTTCTATGGTGCAAAGTATAGCCTGCCAATACTTCGTCTTCTGGTTTTATTCAATACAATAAAAATGAAAATAAATCGAGCTATAAATAAAATTAAGCTTTTCAAAATGCAGTAAAAATTAAATAGCTATGTAAATGAATGTTAAAAATCCAGTAATAATTTTAGGATTAAATCAGTTTTCATTATAATCCTTAATTCAGTTTTCTTTTCGTTTATCGAAAGTGTTTCGATAAAGAAATTGACAAAATTTGTATTTTTGTTATGCACAAAATATATAGCCTGATGATGTAAGAATGTTACAACTATATCTGGCCTGAGTATCGGTTATTTAGTTTTAGAGCGAATCGTTTTTTAACCGAAATATGTAAAATTGTCTTATATAATATCGTTATGCTTGTTTCAACGTTCACTATAAATATTACAAACGAACATGTGATTATCGTGAGTCATAATATCGTTTATAATATCGTGTTATATCGAAATATTATGACATTCGCTAATTTTGGACGCGAAGCAATCCAGGTTTTTTTTTTTTTTATTTTCGGTATTCATAAAAAGCGTTTGAATTTCAGTACGAACTCTAACGACCAGATTATTGATTTAATATCCTATTTTCTTATACCACCCTCGTTTTTCGGCACCCCGCATAATCTCCATAATATACAGCTGTCCGTCACCCTTCGCCTCTCCCACGTCGTCACATTTCGAGGGGTTTTTCGATAATCTCAATATTTTAATGTGTATTCACATAATTTCTTTTTCTTTCTTTACTTCCCGGAATAACAGTTAACCGGTACGATAACATTTTTTTCGACAAAAAATAACACCGAGAACGGATTTCTGTATTGTTTTAAAAAAAAAACACTATATATTCGTGGTATTCCACTTGACAAACCGACGATATTTATAAACTTTTAACGACAAAATTACTATCAGTTCACACATTTCAGAACTCGAGAAACGTAATGAACTGAAAAATACAGATAATGTCAAAATGGAATATCAATAGTGTTTTACGTAAATGTATTAAATGTAATACTTGAAAACTTTACGCATACGTGCAACTATTAGACCAACATTCGAGGGGATAAGTTTAATCAATCTGTTTAACCCCTCTAAAATAAGTTTTATTCCAGACTCATTAAAAAACTTTTATAATAAGTAACTTTTCTTCTTTTATTATATAAATATATTTTTCACTTTAAAACATTGTCGTATCTTATTCTTTCATTACATATAAATTAAAATACAAAAATGTATTGGGTATCCAATTAATTAAATTATAGTTCCGATTGTTTCGGGTTGTTATTTTTTTAAAGTTCTCCTTGTTGATCGCATGCTTTCAGATATCGCCTGAACAGTTAACATGATCGTTTGTTAAAAATTCAAAAAATAAAACAAAATGGTAGAACATTGTTACCGAAATATTTGATAATAAACTGTAACTGTGGAAATAAAGTAAATAATTATTAAAATGTAAAATACTTTTAAAAGTTATATAAGTGCATAATTTTTCACTATACGGTATACAGTTATGGCTTATTTAAAACTATTTACCGAAGATTATATGAAAATATTGATTATACTTTTTTTCTTCTTTTTTTTTTTAATGTCTTTGAAAATCACGTGCCTTAAGCATTTCTTTACCCAAGTCCAAAAGCACTTTCCTCTTTTGTCAACTTCTATTTTTTATTTTTTGCAAAACACAAACTTAATCGATCCCACTGAAAGTTGATATAAAAGTCAAACTTAGTTTAAAACATTCTTTTAAAAATCCACACACAAGCGAAATTCCTTTTTATGCATTATATTTTACGCGTTTAAATTATATTATAATATTCCGAGCAATTAAATTCTCTAATCTGTTTTTACATGCTTAAAATCGAAATATTAAACTACCAGATTTTAAATTAAGGTTCATTTTATCAAATCTCCAAAGAAACGCGATTCTTAATTTAAAATTGTATATTAAATAAAACTTTTTATACAAGTTTGGTGTAATCAATCGAAAACGCTGATAAACAATATTTTATTTACTCCCGAAGACCATTTTTGTTAAATCAAAATTTTCCTAGAAAAAAATCGCACGCTTATTATTAACGAGTCCTAATAGGAGTAAGCACGTCATAGAGGTAATATAATTCTCCATCTAGAGTGTTCCTATGGTGTGACTTTATTAGTTATGATTTGGAAAAATATATTTTGTCCGTTTTTTGGAATAGATCTTTATAATATTACAGCAAAAACACTTCGTCAAATTCAATGTAAAAAATGGCTTACTAAGAAAAAAAATCTATCTTCTATAAGATCTTTATGCACTATAATGAAGAAATATCAGGAATAAATGATAAGTAATTGAATTAAATAACATTAATTTTGATTCTATAGTTTATTTACTTGACGAAGAATTATTTTGATCATTCTAATATTTTTAATTTAAATGAAGTCCTAATACCTTTTTTTTTTCATTTTGTCAATCTTATTTCGTATCACATAAAGTAAATAATTCCTCAACAAGTAAATAAATTATTGAAACAAAATAAGTGTGATTCAATTCAATTTACTTAGCATTTATTCCTGATATCACATCTTCATAGTGCTTAAAGATCATATAAATGATAGATTTTTTTTTTTTTTATTTGGCCATTTTTACAATAAATTTGACGAAGTGTTTTTATCGATAATATCTCAATACCGGTTATAATATAAACATTTTCATTTTTCGCCACCACAAGGCCAACCTTTTAAAAGCAAACCTAAGTGCCTCTACTAGAGATTTGATTTTTTAATAAACTTGTATAATGACCGTGGTGTAATGATCATATGGTGGCAAATTGCAGAACTTAAACTTTAAGTTTTTTCATCAATTTTTATGAATATATATATATATATAACATTTTTGCAAAGGAGATATGAATATTACAATAACAAATATTTTGTCGTCCAAGTTCGCAAATATTAAAAATCAAATTTTGAGATTATTACGTTTTATTTCATGGAATATGTCGCAAAAATAAAAAGTTAAAACTTGCTATATGTGGTGTAAAGAACGTTCACAAAAAAATAAAAACTGATTTATTCGATTTTACGAGAACGTAATCCTAAGTAAACCACAGCTTGTAAAAATAGTGTAATCACCTAAAAGTAGAAACCTCAAATGTTATAAAACGTGAATACAAATATATAAATCATTTTTCATAATAAGAGTCGCATATATAACTATAAATCCAAGAGTTCTAACTTTAAACCATTTAAAAGAGTAAAAACAAAAAAAAAAAATTAATGGTAATAAAATTATTCATTTAGTCGATTGTGACAAAACAAATGTTTGACAAGCAAAGCATTTTCAAATTTATTGAATTTATTTATTTTTAATAAATTTAATTTTTAATAAAAAATAAATGATATTGGTAGTCATTTTAGGCCAGTTTAATTCGTCTTTTTCGTTCTGAAAAAAAAACGCTAATCCACTTCTGACTATCATGAAGCTTGGAGAAGTTATAAGGAGACTGGATGACATTGGTTGTATATACGTAGAAATAAAATTTTCGGGTCGGTAAATTGTTGAAGTCTTATATTATTTTTTTAAGTTGCACACCTCATGTTGAAATGAATCGAGAGTTTTCGTTTATGCATTTATATTTTCTAAAAAATGTATTTTTTATCAAGAATAACATTTTAAAATGTTAGAATGAAAACAGGACGTTTAACTAACAAACAATAATATGCCACTCGTTACACGATAATAGAACAAAAATGACAATTTATTGTATTGTATGCTCGGATACAATTCAGTGCGGAGATCAGTGAACTAAAATTATTATAGTGTACGTTAGTCTATAATTATAATACGGTTCAAGAAAAATGCACGGGGGGCCATTTAATGTGGAAGAGAAAAAAAAACGAACGAAAGCATGTGAATCCGTACAATATTTTGTAAAATAAATTTCTATTGAAAATTACAAAAGATTAGGCGTTCGGTCTGGCTTTAATCGTTCGCGTTTTTGTTAAAAACTGTTTTTGATTTGATAATGTTTCAACGAGAAATGCGCAGTGTACCTGCGTGATCGCGTGGAGGATATTAAACCAAAAGAAAAATGTTTATGTGTTTCTCTATAACGTATAACGTGAACTCCGTAATGCTATTAAGGGAAAAAGTAAACAGGATTAATTAACCGAGGGTAGTAATAATAATAATAATAATAATAATACGAAAAAGAGATAAGTCTGCGCTAGGTTTTGTATCGCGTTGATAAAAGTTTTTGATCATATGCCGAGTTAACATATTATATTATTACGGTGGTGCTCTTGTACGTGAACGACGCGGCGGTGGGTAAGAGGAAAATGCCAAAGAGAGACCGAAAAAGATTTGTCGGTAGAAGATCCGTTAATCGGATTATCCTTTGTCTATTCGCGGCACGACGACAAGATTGAGCTTATCGTGTAGAAAAATTACTCGACACATTGTTCGCCGTGTGGTGGCAGGGAAAATGAATAGTGGTGGTGCGAGAATAGCGGTGCAAAAATTTTTCCCAGTGGTCTCGTTAAAACAGTGTAAAACAGATGCCCGTGTATGCATGCAGGGGTGGGGAGGTGGGATTTCGCGTGAAAAAATTTAATATTTTATCCAAAGGTCTAATCGCAAAAAAAAAAAAACCGAAAAAATAAATAATTTATAAATGTTATTATAATTTCTAAATAATTAAATACCGTACAAATTCTACCGCACTTGGGTCAAAAACGCGTTCGACAACGTAGAAAAAAAAAATATAAATATATGTATGTATGTATAATATTAATTAATTTATAATTTACCAATACGATTTAATCCTTTTTTAACACGATTGGAGACATTCGTTCGCTAAATTCGTGAACAAAAAATAATTATACATTACACGTAATGAATCGTGTGAAAAAAAAAAAAAACCAAAATAAATCCATTGTAAATAATATATCGGATTTGTGTATGGCTAAAAATATAAATATGTACATATTTATTTTTTTGCTGTTGTTGCACAAATAATTTTTTACAGGCGTCACATATGTTTAGATTTTATTTAAAAATTAGAACGTACACAGGCAGTACAATACGGCAGAGTAATAAATAATAACTAATAAGCCCCGAACAACTGATATTTTATAAAAAATACATTAATATTATATATTATTAAAGTGTCGAGATTGACCAGCGTATCACTGTCTTTTTAACAGAAAAAAAATTACACTTGAAAACTAAAAATTCTTTAATCATTGTGACAAACGACAAGTGACATGTACAATATTATTCTGCACAGTCAAAATGGAGGCAGTAATTTTTTTTAAAAATTTGGTTATTGAACAATTCGACACAATTTGGTTAAAAAGCAGTAAACCAACAGTTAGACTCTCAAAATCAGATTTTAAAACGCTATATCCACCGAAACGTCACCGAATACTAGACAAATAAGCAGTAAATGTTATAAACTATAACAAAAGTTGGCATGAAATTATTTTTGGAGTATACATCAGTCCACATGCTCATGAAATTACTTCGTATGGAGTTTTGAAAGTTTGAGATTTCTGAGAAGTCTTGAAATTTTTTAATTAAATAAAAATAATGTGAGATGTTTTGACACTTTTCTGTCATCCACCGTCTAAGATCGAATCTTCGTTCACCAGTAGCCGAAACTTATCCTAGAAAATCAAAACGCAATATGTTTCTACCTAGCGGTAAACCGCTTAAATGTTTAGTAAATTAATTAAGTGAAAAGCATACTGCGTATTTATTAAATAAAACGACTAAAACAAGCACTATAATAAACACGTAGTGTTTGTACTTAGAACATTAACGTTTTAAATTTGTTCGATTTAATATTTTCTAATTCGATACCACGGTTGTACGTCAACAACCGTGTTCAATTCTGACCGAAAAATAAATCAAAACTTTTCCGCTTTTAGCGGAAACCGGCTATGAAGGGAACGGACAAAATCGTTTTGACGGAAATGGATAATACTTATATAAACATATTATGATAATAAACTCTAGCACTACAGGAGTTTCAATTTTTGAATCTCTTCTATTATACACCACTGTTTTTTTTATACGATCAAATTACAATTCGGAGGACTCTGTGCAAAAACCAGATAATTCCAAAAATTTGTTAAAAACTGTTTTTTGAGCTTCCTGGTTTATCTTGTAAATTGCTACGAATGTTGATTGAACTGTATTAAACACAACTGATGATATCAGTTTAAAGCTAATAATATGTACTATTATGAAAACAATATGTTTTTGGTTTGATTCTAGATCATTAAAAGATTTAAAAACAAATTAAAATCAAAATGTTATCTATTAAATTATGTACATCATTCAAGATAATTCTATAACTTTGTTGTATATACTTTTACTATTCATAATAATCCTAACCTAACCTAATAGTCTAAAAATCATTCAAAATTTTTTGACTGCTATAGTGTATAATTTAAGAAAATTTTAATTTTAATTTTAACTTTTGTTTTAATTGATTTTTCATTAGGTTTATAAAATGCTAAAATTTACATAATATGCTGAATTTTTTTTTCTTTAAAATTTTTGTCCAGAATTCATCTATTACCTAGATACATTTTTTTTTTTTAAGTGTCTCACCAATCTATGCTAACAACTATTGTTTTAAACTGGCTCCCAGTGAACCTAACACACATTTAAAAAAATAGGACTTGGTTTAATAACCTTGGACCTAATACTTATAATGTGGACAGGAGAGCTAGAACACTACACAGCTGCGTCGTGTAAAAAATTTTTAGAGAAAAGAATGTATTCTTTCAAGTATAAAATGATAGTGGTGAATCATGTTCACGTTTATTCCCTTGATTTCGTTTCGTTTTGTGAGTGCGTCACCTTGTTTTCTCCGCGCGACGTCCGAAAAGTCGAAAATCAAATTTTGAACTGTAGACGTCATTATTATTGTCATTATAATAACGTTTCTCGGCCGGATATGCGAGAAAACAGTTTTTTTTTTATTTATTTTTTTTTTTTTATGTCTCACCAAGTTGTGCGGTCCCCGTTCAGATCAATCAAAATCGCGTTGGTGGAACTTTGGAAATCGGAACAGCTGGTCTCCGCGGTTGAACCACAATGTTTGTTTAACGGCGGAAATCGTACGTGTCCAGTGTACGATGTGAACCGGGTCACCGATGATTTTTCGAACGACCGTGCTGATCAATCATTTTAACCGATTTATATATATATATATATATATAATATTGTATATGTGTACGTCAAAACGGGAGGCTTTTCAGACCGGGGAAAAAAAATCGTATTTAAATAATAAAATAAACAAAACAGCATAACGAGATAAACAAACGAAGCTGTGAGTAGGTATTATGCCGAAGCATTTGTATTTACGACCGGTTTTTGCTAAAAGCCATTGCCGAGAGCAGCATTACGTCTTAAACGCGCGTATTATTCGTATTACAAATATTACATTAATATCGTTGTTGTTTATTCCTCTTATTGTCCACGTGTGTAATATGTATATACGAAATACACACGCATATGCAAACGCACACACACACACACACACACACACACACACACACACACATACTCAGACGCACACGCATACACACACGTAAATGCATTAACTTTTAATGAGCATTAGACACATATATTTGTTTTACGTTTGAACTTTTAAATTAATTCTTATCACAAATATTATAATAAAATAAATTTAAAAAATCAATTATATGTATATATATATATATTTTATACCTATTGTAAGTTTGTGCGTAATAAATACAATGATAAATAACAAATAATTGATGGAAATATGACAATTTATTAAGTATTCGTATTAATTTTTCAAATGAAACTGGGTGAATTGTATTATAACCTATTAATATAATGTATAAATATTTTATTTTGATGAACAACAAATAATAATAATAGTATGATAATAATTAAATCATATTTTGTGATTGCATTAAAAATATATTATTTTAAAAATGTTGGTTAAGAATTATTTAGCAATTTCATATAAATGGTATATTTTCTTTTCATTTTTTTTTTAGAACTATAATTTTTAAATTTTAACATTTACAAAAAATAAATGTTAGAAATCGATTACATTGATACACGATTTTTAAAAACCATACGAATCTTCAGCGATTATTTGCAGCGTCTATATTAATGTTTTCGCAAAAAGCCAATTCATATTAAAACGTATATTTCATTTTATCCTTAAGGTCTAATCAATATTTTACTGAGTAGGTATCCTTAAAAGTCGTATTATATAATAACATGAGTTAAATGTTTATCCACTTAACTGTACGTCGATATCCAACCATGATTCTGTCAACATAACTCTAACCCTATGGTCTCGATTTGGGGAGTATTGTATTGTGTTGTGTGTCTACTCTTTGAGAAATTCCGAAAGAATACCCTTTGAACCATTGTACATTTAAGTAAAGTGTCCTAAATATTTTACGACACTTATCAAATTGTTTTTGTATCCTCGAAACGGAACCATTTATAATTTAGCTAATACGCCATAATGTATTGCGTAACGATAAATCACCAAACCCACGTAATTTTATATCCGTCGGGTTCTGGGTAGAATTAATTTTCGTTCCGAATAAATCGAATTAATATTTTTTTTACTTTTTTCGTAATTTTAACTAATCAAAGCGGAAAAAATACGAATTGCGTGACGGTCGATGACAGTGAAATACCTAACATGGAACACGAACAGGATAAAACGATTATTAATTGGATGTATTATTATCGAAATATAATTACGTCATGTCGTGGGTAATTAAACGAAAGTGGATCCGTTGCCTATAATATCAAAACACTAAATGAAAAATGATTAATTTTAACGTAGACGTTAATATTCTCGTCGAACACTGAACACGTGGAGAAGGGCCTCATCGTTAAAGAGTTAAATATTATTTCATAATCATAATTTAAATAAATAGTAGACGTATCAACTACGAGATATTTTCAACAAAAATATTATTTTTATCCCCTCCTCTTCTACAAAATGCATAAGTCGTCTGATTCGAATCTATTCCGATGCAATAGTTGTACGACTTTAGACTCGTATAGAGAAACATTGTGATATCGCATAATTAAAAACTTATTTTTGACTCTAGAAACACTAGAATCTTCGCGCTTCGTCGTCATTCTGTGTGTAAATACGACGCGTAGGTCGACAGGTCTACGATAAAAATTTTTGTATTATTATACTTTCGTTTTTGTCACTTTTACCCCTCGTCACGAGGTGGAGGTTTCATTTGAATATCAGTATTTACGGGTGCGAAAAAAAAATGATAAAAACGACTGAGCAATAATAATAAATACGACGGTCGTAGACGTATGCGTGACGAAGGTTTTGATTTCCGGACCACCCCGTCCATTGTTCCTCGAAATTTCTCGTCCGGAAGTCGTATGGGAAAAATAACCGTACGCAGGAAATGCGTTCTGTACGACCGCAGCATGGGGACCACGAGAAACACACATATCGGTTTGGTGAATTGTGGGAGGGGGAGGAGAGAAAGTAAAAAAGAAGTGTTCTCAGCACGGAGAACGAAGAATTAACTTACGGTCAGCAAAGACGTATACAAAAAATCACGGTAGTAACTGGCGTAAGGGATGGGGAAGGGGTAACTAATTTATCAATCTAGTCGTCGGTCGAATGGTAAGCGTGGCCAACACATTGAAGGGCATACACACACACACACACAGCCGATATGTGTACGTGCCGACTCGTCAGTATAGGGATTGGAAAATTAGGAAACCTTTGGGCGGAGGATACACACGCGTAAGGTACGCGGCAGGAAGGAACAGCGGTCGTAGACGAGTAGTAGTAACTGAAAAAGGAGCGGAAAGACTCAAGTCTACGTGCGTATATATTATATTATTATATTATTATATAGTGTACAACGTTTCTCCGGCCGATAAATTATTCTTTTTTTTAGGATAATGCGCGTCGTGCCCAAAATGACGGCAATCTCTTTTTCTTCCACTGACGCCACTGCATCAACCCACACCCCCCTACCCGTAACCCCCATCAACACAATGTGTGAATACACGGGATGCACAGTAGTAGTAGTAGTAGTAACTAGCAGTGTGGGTACCAGCGGCCGCAGCGGCAACAATAAACCGACACAGCCATAAATATGTACTCTAACGGGTGCGGAGGAGGCCCTTTGTAGAGAAGAGAAACCCGCACTCGACTCGGGAGTTTATATATTATTTTTATGCCCTTTTTACAGAGCCATCGCCACCACCACACCACCTTCATTCAACTCCCGTCTTCTCCTCTACCACCATCGCGCCACATCGTGCCAATAGTATTTTTGCGGCGACTACCCTCCCATCACTACCTCCTCACACTCGTTCTCTTTATCACTCCGACCCTCTCCTCGTTTCTCTCTCACTATTTCTTTCCGACCACCTGCACTTCGATTCCGACGGCCGACCGTATAGTGCGTGCTTCGTATAGGACGACTTATTTTATAAAAGAATAGTCACCAGAACAAAAAAAAAAAAAAAAACACGAGTATAATACTTTTTCTTCTTCTTTCTCTCGTTCCTCATTTTTTTTTTTCTTTGTAAGCACTGATATACTTTTTCCCGCCATTTGTTATTATATATATATATATATATATTGTATGCGTACACGTACACGTTTTATTGGCCTTTTTTCGGGGTTTTCTCGCGCTAAAGTCAAATTCTCTTCGCCCTCGAGTCACACTATATATTATACAAAATTATTATTTCTCTACGGGTCGGTGACGACGACGACGACGGTTATGACATTATATTTTATAAATAATTTGTGAGCGCGCGCGACCGCGTTTGTTCGTTGTGCATACTATCGTTACGGCGAGGAAGAGGGGCAACGTAGTATAGTTTAGGTAGATGTCCGCCACCGCCGTCGTAGACGTTGTGCCGAAGAATGTGTCCGGGAAATTTGACAAAGTGCGTGCACCGGGAATTATTCGGTGTCCCGCCGTTTTGTTGCCGTCCTCGATTTTTCCTTCAAAACCCTCCTTTTGTGCGGACCACCACCACCGCCGCTTTACCGTTTGACCTCCCGTCGTTGTCGCTTTCGCGCGTGCGCGTGCCCGACCCACGGGCCGTGAGGACATTGAAATTTCACATGGTTTCCGCTTAATAAACAATGTGTGTAACGTCGTGGGTCTCGACGATGACGGGTGGGGGGTTACACCTATAATGGCGGTACGTGAGCGTGAAAGGCGGCAAGAGTTATCTCAGGTGTCCCCAGAACGATGGAATGCTGCTGCCCTAACGCCGGGTTTCCGTAAAAAGCTAACCCTCGTCCTTTTTACGTGCCTGCCCCCTCCGCCAACAATTTTATGTCGTCTATACGAACGAAGCATTTTTCGCAACGACAGTCCGCTAAATCAGGGATGACCGACTTTTAAACACTAGAGGGCCGATTTTTAGAATGATGAAATTAAATAAGTAGGAAAGTGAAAATTTTTAAAAAGTTATACAAACATTAATGATTTCATCGTGACTCAGAATTTGAAAATTAAAATAATTACAATTTCATCCGTAATAAGACGATTTTTTTTTCTTAAAATTTAATTCACTCTATATTTGAAAGTATGCAAACGTAGAAAATATTTTCAATGTGAAATCTCGTAAAATTTGATACTTTCAAATAGGTTATAATTTCCATATATTATATACTGTACATTTTAATAACTAATTAAAATAAAAAAAAAAAAAATATATTTTTTTTCCCAAAATTATACCGATTATGTTTTTCTTATTTTTAAATGTTATAGCATTACATTTTAAAAGATAGCAAGTACCAGATAAAAGTAGTTGGTTGGTCGGCAATTGCCCATCCTTGAACTAAATAATTAACACGGAAAATCTGTTTTTGTATTTACCCCTTTTCTGTTTGGACACGACACGATTTCTGAACATTTTTAAACACTATATCTATATAGAAAAATTGCACTATCAACGGAACCAATTCGTCCATTCGATCAAATGTTTATTCCTATCAACCCAATAGTCACTATTAAAAATTAATTTTTTTGTTAATTCAGGTTCAATTTAATTAGAAATTATTCATATTTTAGGCTCTTGGTAAAGCGACGAAAGGTCGTATTAAAAAAAAGGTTTTTTACAGTGGTGTTTATTAGATTCTAAGTGGAACAAAAAAGCTAGTGTTTTTACAGTATCATATTGATCCGTATTTATAAAATATTTGAAAAAAATGCCTTAAACTATAAAAACCATATTCTCGAAATTTGAAAGAAATTGTCAAAAACCAAAGTTAAAAATTTAAAAAAAAAAAAGTTTTTTTTCTTAATTACAGCATACATACAATGAAATCCGAGCTTGAAAAGCAGTGTTTTTGAGCATCCGGGGAAAAAAAATGAATTAGCATTTAATAATGCTCTCTCCTGGCTAATGTAGTAATGTAATGTCTTTTATGAATAATGGCCCCTCCAAAAATGAAATCCAAGAGCCGCCACCGCAATGAATTTTAATTTCACGTCACGCCCACAACGTTATCTTACACTTTGGTTAAACGCAACGCTCTGGCGTGCATACGTGCGCGGCGGTCTGACACACAGACGTTCGGCCCACTCGCATTCGGGTTTCCAGTGATTATATTATCGTCGTAGATAGATATGGTAGAGCGGCGCAGTGACTTGAGACATTTCGAAACGGGTCGCGTGCACATTAAGTGTTACAAATCGCCAAAACGCTCTGGAAACGGGCAAGTTGTGTATGGACGCGCAACAGTCTTTGCGTACGTCGGCCGATTGACCCCGTTTAACACGATCGAACTACCCCGAACGAACGGTCGTCGGCCATTCAAGGCTCCGCATAAGCCGTAGACATAAAAAAAAAAAAAAAAAACACTAAAGAAAAAAATTAATCGATAAACATACGACGTATATATCGTACGAAAACATAACACTCGGTGTTTTTAACGTGAAAACAATGTCGACGCGTATTTTGTATTACAACAAAACGTTCGATTAACTGTATTTAATCGTTATATTGGAACCGATGTAGTATTGAAATGTGTACTGCGCTTAGAAAGAGAACGAGGTCTGTGGATAGAGTTGTTGGAAAGAGATGGTATATACACCTTGGAATGCATTAGATCAGTGTTTCTCAACCTTTTACATTATATTCTTCCCCCTTGAAATTTTTCTAAAACCTCATCACCCCTTGAAAATTTTTAAAAATCTTATCCCCCTAAATTAGAAATTTGACTTTTTTTTTTTTATTGGCCATACAAATAAATTACATAAATATTATACAAAATATATTGTATTTTTATTTTCATTATTTTATAAATTAGATATAAATCAACTTACTAATTCATAACATAAAATATAAGAACAAATTATTAAATATAAATGCAAAAATAATTATGAAAAAAATAAAAAATAGATTTAAAATTAATTTTTTTAACAAAATTAACAAAAAAAATTCCATCATCACTGAATTCTCCTCTGAGCAGTAGCTCAATTTTCCCCTAGGGGAGAATTCCCCACCGGTTGAAAACCACTGAGTTCCAATACATACCTGTTGAGATGCGCCGTAAGGATTTACAACAGAGATAACAGCACTGATAGAAAAATATGAAGTGCATCTCGGGACTGTTGTGTACCTGAGTAGTGGCCATGTTTTTGTTTCTTTTAACAATGTTGACTCAATGATGACACTGATGGGGTGTGTGGTAGACTATATCTTATTCGGTATGTGGTATGTACAAACGGTGTGATGAATTGAAGATCAATCCCTAAATCAAGTATTAGTTGCAATCTAAGAGAAGGACTAAAGAATTTCTGCAACATATAATAATAATTACCACTTCAAACAAGCCTATTAGCGTTATCCAAGAGACACCATGGAGAGGTTTGTCGAGTGGCTTCCCGAAAATATTATTTTTTTCACGTTTTTTCTAGACAGAATTTATTATGGATTGATGCTGCTGATTAGTGTTTTTCATACTGGTTTGGCAAAAACTTCAAACTTAATGATTTAACGAAATAAAAATGGCCTATTTATTTTTGTTCAAACACTACCACTTGTTTTTAAATGAACGATTCTTTTTCGCGCATTTTCTCTGCTTTTTTTTATCCTTTAGTTCCGTATACTGTACCTATATAATTTAAGTCTCAGATTAGACCTAAAGTAACACATCAATAAAAACATAGATGTCGAGATGGCCAACTCATCTACAGTCACTTTCACATACCTGTCCGTAGTCGTATCGAAAATCTTTTTACGCGTAACACTTTTGGTTTTGTCGTTCGTGTATTGTTCTTTTAAAAATGTCTGTGCAAAATATCGAAAAAGATCTCAGACAGGCGAACACCGTCGTGAATTATTTTCCTTTTGACGATTGCTCCAGTCCCTATTACCGGTGTATCCGAATTGGTTCCCGGGTTGTTACGAAGGATATTTCCGAATTGGTTCCCGGGTTGTTACGAAGGGTAAATCCGAATTGGTTCCCGGGTTGTTCCGAATTGGTTCCTGGGTTGTTCCGAATTGGTTCCCGGCTATATCCGTAAAAAGCATTTTCAATTTTCCTTCCCATTTTATAAAAATTAAAAAAAATAATAATAAGTAATATAATAACCATACAGTTTTTCAATTCGGCAATTTTTCTTTTTTTGTAAAAATAATAATAAATAATATAATAACTATACGGTTTTTCAATTCAGCAATTTTTCTTTTTTTGTAAAAATAATAATAAATAATATAATAAAAATGGTTAAAAATTTTAACTTTTGTCATGAATGTAATTTAAAAAAATAAAATTAATAATAATAAGTATTATATATAGAGTGTTTCACAATGAACTGACAATTGCAATAACTTTAGTTCTATTAAACATTTTCAACTTTTTTTTTAAAATGTTCAATTATCGTCCACGCTACATTAAAAATATTTTTTGAATTTTTTTCCACTTACAAATAATTTCGGGAACCAATTCGGATATGTGTTTCGTGGAATGTCGGGAACTTACAGGTATGGGAACCAATTCGGATGCAGCCCCTATTACCAAACCTTAAAAACACATTTCCACCCCACACTACATTATATACTTTGTATACGTGTTATACTCCCCTTTGGGTTTATCGTTGATTCTGGTTGCATCTTTCATTCTCTTCGCCCACTAATTTGTCCATTTCTGCGATCTTATCATTTATTCTGCCCACGCGGAAAAAATGCATACATTCCATCATTGACGTGACCTTCGTCATAATATTATATTCTCCGTTTTATTATTCCCCCGTTTTGTAACTCTCTCGCGTGCGCATAAATCATTTACGAACAATATATCAATCTTAATTTGTTAATATCGCAATTTGTAGGGAAAGCCCTTCAACATTTTATAACATAAATCTGATCTTATGTATATTTAATGGCGATACGAGGAGAACACTGCATAATTCATAAAGTGGATTCCACACCGTGTGCGTGTAATATATCGAGTGTAATTTATTAATTATCTACCCTACTTCCGTTACGAATTAATTCAAAACGCAAAGTTAATTAACTCATCTAAATTTCATAAACACATTTTTTTTTTTTCGTTTCACTGAGCGGGTTTTAAATATTTTAATCGATTTTCGTTTAAACTCGATCGATTTACGTACACGACTCAAAGCAATGTACGCAAATACGGCTTAACAGTAGATGCGGTATCACAAATATAATATTAAAATAGTTTCCAAGCGTTTAAATATTATTTTCACAATATCGAATTAGTGGTAAACTATAAGCGCATACATTTTTTGAACTCCTAATTCTGAATACTGAATGTATACAGGTGCCTTTTGGTGAGGGTGAGAATGGGGACTTGACCTCTCTCGAAAAATTATTTTATTTATATTAATAAATAAAAGATATTTGTGAGATAATTTAATAGCTTTGGATATGAAATCTTATCAACCATAATTTTCTTGCCCTTTTTTGAAAAAAAAAAAAAACAAAATATTATGTGGGCGTCGTATATTGTTGATATGTTTTAAAAACCATAATAAGCTCTTTTCGGGTATTTCAGACAACAATCTTTTATCAACAATAAAACATAGAAAATATTTTGACTTAAAAATATCGCGTACCCACGTATATACTACGTACAGTCGATATGGCTATATAGATTGTTTTCAGCCATCAGATTTAAAACTACAACTCCCCATACGTGTCATTTATTCGTGTGTTTGTCTACAATGAAATCATTTTAAAAACTATGCAATGCTATGCAAAATACATTCGAAACGTTTTCACGCGATAGAAAATCCGTTTCAGATATTTTTTACATTGTCGTTCTGCGCGTCGAGCGATCAATAATCATCGTTACTTTGGATTTCGGAAGAAAAGAACATAATATTATTCAGTCGGACGGAACGGGGTCGAGATTTATCGCGCGAAAATCAGAAAGCCTCGTGCATTCCGATTAACCGCGCGGCGGTATACCAACGTTAACCGAGAGCAATTCATTTCGAAGGGATATCGAACCGCGATTAATACGGATTAGAATATTGTCAAGGCGCGGTCTGTATAAATTATGGTGATAGAAAATATGTTCCGCGCTCGGACATTTCGAGGATGACTAATACGAGCGCATTACTACTAATTGCGTGTAATGTATATATTCTCTTTGCCGTATTCGATTTCAAAATTCGCTCTGTATAATTCATTCTGTCACGGGTTTTACCAATCAATCGTATGTGTTTGTTTGTTTGTAAACACTATACCTAATCGTGTGAGTTACAATAGTTTTTTTTTTTTAGATGGTTAGGGGGGGGGGGTACGAGCAGAGCTAATATTAAACAATAGCCAGTTCAAACGTCGGCGGCAGTGGTGCACAGATGGTGGTACTTAGGAAACGGTTATTTCGGAATAGCACAGATGTTATATTGTTGAAAATTGCGAATAATGCTAATAGAGCATTATACGAGGAAAATGACGAAAGCAAAAAAAAAAAACAAACACGACAAAATGTCGAATGTTTTTACAATCGTTCGTGGGTTATTTTTACCAACACGAGAATTTGTATTCCGGTCGTTTTGAACTTTAACGTTACATGCGAATCGATGAATTCAATATTGCTGATTTTCGTATGTTATCAAACTAATCGTTTCAAATTTCGTGTAATTTCGAATCCGTGTAAACGAGTCCGTCGGCGAAGTGTGTCGAATCGATTTGCGAGTTATATTAATAGATAGTACACAAATGAAAGCACGTTCGACTCCAATCCACACAAGTCAAAAGAGACCGAGGAAAACGTAATGATAGTTCTCTGCAGTCTAATTTTGTTGCCTTTCGTTATTATTTATGATAAGTAACAAGTATTTCAATACGAAAAGGGAAAAAGTGTTCACAGAAAAAAAAATAATAATAAAAATCATTTTAAAAAAGAAAGCTGGACATACATTGCACACCATGGATATTCTTAGCTCTTCGGATCAGATCCTTTTGGTCGGTGTGTAAAATTTCAAAGAAACAATAAATAATTTCTTCAATGAGACAATTATTCTGAACGAAGGAAGATTAAAATATAAAAAAATGTAAAAAATAATAATAGTCGTCATTTTAATCACACCCACCAAAAGTATCTAACTCGAATAGTGAAGAATATCCGTGGTACGAAGTATGTCCGGCTCTCTTATCTGAAGTTTACTTCTTTTTATATAATAAATAATGAAAGGGAAAAACAGTTTATGAGAAAAAAAGCCGGACATACTTCGCACAATGGGTGTACTTCGCACGACGGGTGGTATTCTCTTGACGGGTGTATTAAATTTTAAAGGAATCATTTCCTCAGTAAAACGATTCTAAACGAAGGAAGTTAATAATATAAGAAAAAAAAAAAATGTTCGAAAAATGTCCAACATTTTTTTTCACATTTTCAAAATTTTCTTGCGCCAAAATCTTTTTTATAGGATTTTCTATCTATGTTTAAATTTTCATAAAGTTTGATCAAAAAATTATGGTTTGCGAGTTGTTTTTGTCAAATTTTGGGTAGTTTTTCAAAACAAAAAAATGTAGAATTGAGAAATTCAAAAAATGATTTCTCTTAAGTACCAACTATAGGAGCAAATCCGGTTTCAAAAAGTTACTGGTTAAGAATTTTAGACAAGTAGATCCATACGAAAAAGCGTATACAGAAAAGATAAAAATAAAAAGAAGAATAAAAATAATAAACATCATCGTGAAAACACTAGAACTTCTTCGTTCAGAATTCAAAAGAATAATTGTTGTTTTTAAAAGACGTATAACCTATAAATGATTTGTAACGATAACGTACGTAATGACTAACAGGTTATCGATAGCTCAAGTCCATTAAAGTCGGCCATGCCTGATCCGCGGTTATGTCATTTATACAGCGTATGACAATAATAATATTACGTAGGTAACATATTATTTATTATACGATATCACGGTGGTAAGCGTTCGACGCGACTCGCGCATAGTAAACTGATAGTAGCCGAGAAGTCGCGGAATATCGTTTATCGCGGTCGAAATGATATATTGTATCATTATCTCGGGGGTTTCTGTTGGCGCGTAACGAGATAACACTTATCGCCCGTATTGACGACGACGGGCCAACGACGCGGAAGCTGCAAAATATGTATATATACCAATACTACTATTGGTCTTTGTCATTGACCCCGTCCGAAATTTCGATTTCGAAACGACCCGTATATACACCGTTTTTGGACCAGAAATAATATATCGTTTTCCAGAAGGCATTATCATAACGTAATAGGTAAACGTAATAATAATATATTATACGATACGGTTGTATTATGATGTACGTGAAATGTTGATGTCCGCTCCGACGACGCTGTCAATAACGACGGCGTATTTTAGGCACGAGCCGTATCTTAAATAGGTACTTCAGATACTATTTTTTGTTATTTAGTTTAAAACTAGATCTAATTTTCTGGGGGTAAGGTAACACATAAAGATGCTTGAATAAAAATTTAAGATCATATAACTAAAAATTGCAAATCATATGAAATAAAAATACAGAAAAAAGTTTCACATACTACGTAAAAAGAGTCATTTGATCGATAATTTAAATGTTAAACAGGTGTTAATTCATAGAGCTTGACGGTATCTTAAATAGGTACTTCAGATACTATTTTTTCGTATATTTCGTATATTTCTTATATCGTTTCCGTGTATAAAGATTCAAAATACAATTTTATTCCCCCCCCACCCGAGAAATACTAAAAGATAATAATAAAGATAATAGTTAAATTTTCACTTCATATACAAAAAATGTATATGAATTATTCCGCTATTAAATTATTATACAATATGCTCAACATAAAACTGACAATCATTGTTCTTCTGTGTGATTAACTCTGTTCACAATGTTTTTATTGAAAAAGTCATTTACCATTTTATTTAAAATTCAAAACACCTACTACTACTCAAATTATATCAATGTATTCAATATATTCAAGTATGTCCGGCTGTTTGTGCATATGACTCCAATTTTGGAGTGGGGCTAGTAATGTCCGCAATATTTAAACTAAGTTAATAGTAAATATTTACTTCCACCATAGTCACTGTATACCATGCAGAAACTGGTATGGGTAATGCAAATACCAGATTTTATAGTTATTGTTGCATTAGAATTCTGTGTCCTAAAGTCCTTTTCTTTTGAATTCTATTTTATGTATGACTTCAAGAGGGTTTTATTTATTTATTATCATTCATTATTATGCTATTCTTTTGTTTTGTTTTATTTTATTTTATTTGTGAAAATTCAAACACTGTACATCGTGTTTATTGATTTGTGAAAATGATATTTACAAAATTATAATCATTAGTAAAAAACGTTTTATTTATTTTACTGGGTAAATCACGTTACTTAAAATTATTAAACCCGCGGTTTTTTCCAAACACAGAACTCAACAACTGTGCACTGTACAATCAAAACGCTTACTAAAAGTTTAAGATTATTTCAGTAGTGTTAATATTATTAGTAGACAGACCGGGTAGAAGGTAATATTAAGACTTGGTTCAGGGAAGTATTTATTAATAACTGAGTCAACTCTAAATGTCATAAATGCGTAACGTGTAAAGACAAACATTTAAATATAATATTCTTCTCATATCATTATCCCCTAAAGTCTCTAAACAATACTATAAAATGTTAGTAAATCATGAAAAGTTAAGCGCATTAAATATTTTGTTCACTTAGCACTTTCGATATTTGCCTGCACTGTTCACAATGTCTGGTCTATGTATGTATCATTATCCAAATGGCTTGTACGACTTGTGCGTTGTACACGCGTTAGACCATGTGTTGGACCACGACTGGTCCGTTCTTACAATGACCTTTTACACACTTCGACTGTAAGATATAAATTATAAAATAGCTAAAACACAAAAATTTCAGGAAAAATGAATTAGTTAATTAATATGATACATATATATATTAATTTGGACTTATATTCAGTTAGGCACCTTATATTTGTAGCAGGGACTTGATGAAGGGAAGGAATGAAGAGGATGGACCCCCTACCAAGCCGTTTATATTCTAAGTGAAACAAAGAATGAATAATTGGTTTTACAAGTCTTTTTTGTTATGTGTGTTGTCACTTTTTTGGATAGCTACTCAATAGATCAGACATTTTTTCTAGTTTTTATTCTAAAGAATTAATTTTTCTCTTATCTCAAAAATTTTTCCAAGTGAAGGGAAAAACTAGCGAAAATATGAGCAAAAAAGTTTTTATAGACAAGATTTTCATACAATTATTTCTCAATACTTAGCTGTAAATATAAAAATAATGGTGCTGAAAAATCTAAATTTTCCTGAAATATTAAAATTACATTCAAAAGGTCATAACTACTTCTGGACTGAGCATAAAACTATAAAATATAGGAAATATCTCTTTTTATTTAATAAAACTTTAAATTCTAGGTAAAAAGTAAAATGGTTTTATTAATAGACAATAGCACAGAAAAAGAAACAAACAAAAATTAGTCAGATTTTTTTTCAGTCTCGTTCAGAATTAAAACATTAATGAAAATCACTATTTTTACTTAAAAAATTATTTTTTTTCTTTTTTTTTATTAAAACCTATAAAATTTTAAATAATTTATTCTAATTTATTTTTTCACCAAAAAAAGATACAACATATTTTCCTATTTACAATTTTTGCTTCATAAAAATTAGCTCTGTGAATTAACACATCATGTTTAACGTTTGAATTATGGTTCAAATGACTCTTTTTACGTCAAACTTTTTTTTTGTATTTTTATTTCATATGATTTGTAATTTTTAGTTATAATATGATCTTAAATTTTTATTCAAGCATCTCTATGTGTTACCTTACCCCCAGAAAATTAGATCTAGTTTTAAAACCGTTACTATACCCTATACATTTTTAATACTTAATTTATTTAATAGTTGTAAAAAAAATTTGTAATTTATCCACTTAGTACAAATTCCTTATTATGCCACTGATTTGTATATATATTAAACATAATTCATAATTTATCCTAGTGCATAATAAATTTAAATGGTAATTACTAGTTTTGGATATGATCCGTCTTCGCGTTACACTGATATAATATTAAATAAAACTCAAATGAACATAAACACAAATAAAATAAAGGAATAAATATAAAATAAAAAAGCGTTGTAAAATTAATATAAATGTAACAAAATGATATCTTTAACTAGTAGTTACTTTTTATTATACTCTAGGCCAAGTTATGAATTATTTTTAATAAATTTACTATATTTTTTTTTTTTTGTATAATCTTATATTTATCTTGGTATTTTGGATTCTGTGTAGTGCAAATTAGCTAGCATTTTTATAGTGGTATGTGGTTTATTTTTCTGCAAATACTTTTTCGTTCAAAAATATTTCTCCAAAAATTTCGAATACCAAGTTTTGAATCAGAATTCACCTCTAGATAGTACTTTGAATTGGCAATTTTTCGAAATTCTCCATAATTTTTCCAAAATTTGGAAAAATTACCCAAAATTTAACAAATATGTCTTAAATACTTTTTTTTTTTTTAATACTAACTTAATGAAAATAATACGTCAAATATTCTGGAGAGAGAACATTTTTATTTTATGAAAATATTTATTTTTTCGCACATATTTTTTTTCTAACACTCTTTTTTCTCATAAAAAAAAAAAAAAAAAATCTGTTTTCAGCTAATAGTGGAATGTAAAACTGGCTGAACAAAAAATAAATTTTTCTTTCATAATAATTAATTTTTACGTAAAATTGTCTTAAACAAACTGAAGCTCCACTCGGAATCGTTTTATTGAAGAAATTATTTATCGTATGCCTTTAATTTTTAAATAAATTTAATATAAATAACATAAATTTGACACACCCATTCATTGTGGAGCGTAGAATACCCCAAAGGGCAAAGTATTTGGGGATTTTTTTTTTTTTTTTTTTTATCTTCACTCAACGCCGAGTATAATACGAGAGTCGTTGTCGCGGGATACGCTTTTCTCGTGGTCACGCGTCGTCGGTGGGATTTTGAACGCGTTATTATTATTATTATTATTACTATAAACGGTGCTTAACGGTGCTCGGTTTGTCGATAATTTGAATAAACCGATGTCGACACCAAAGCCTCGCCACCGCGTAACCCGTTAGTGCAGATGGCCATGATGGCTTCAGAGTCGTATACGCGCGCGCCCAACATCGTCGTTTTCGCCAAAAGTCGAGTGCTGTAAATTTGGCAACCTCTACTTGGACCTTGGTTTTTCGTAAAAAAAAAAAAAAAAGATAATACTCTCGTTAATAATATTGTCGTACGCGTATAATATTATTTTTATTCGGTGTTAACCGCAAGTATACGACCGAATAAAAAAAAAAAAAAAAAAAAAACACGGTTTTAAGCTTTAACTTTCTTTTTGGCGACAGCGTAAAATTAAAACTCGAGTGTTTTTAGCGCTACACGTGATAATACCGCGGGCGTGTTTTTATTCCTCACCGTTAACGGTCCGAAACTGTAACCGACGTAATAATTGATCGTTTTACAAAACCGTACGGACGAATAGCAAAATAATTATCTTATGCTAGTATTGATTTCTACCACAAAAAAAAAAAAGAAAGAAAAACACATTTGTCACCATCGAAGCCAATTTGTCTTTTTTTTTTTTTTCTGTACGTTCAACGATAATATAAATTCTATGTGAAAAAGAACAAACTAGTCTTTTAAAAATTAATAATTGATGTGTTCATACAAACAAACAAAAGAATCCTCGTATATATTTTGAAAATATCGAAATTGTGTACTTTTTATATATCATAATTCTGTAATATTTAAACTATTAAAGTTACTAACAATTTTACTAGTTTACCGTTTACATTTTTATTTACGCTCCATTACGGCAATTTCGAGGATAAATAAAACCAAAAGCTAATCCACTACGTAAAAATCTAGAACACAATTTAGTGAGCGAAAAATGTCTACTAAAATAATTTCGACATAAATATTAATTTGTATTATTTAAAAAAAAAAAAAAAAATGATGACGAAGTATTGAAATAAAACTTATAAATAAGGTTTCATTTTTGTATTCTTTATTTTTATTCTTTTTTTTCAATTGCCATAAAGAAAACATTAATACTTTTCCTCATTAAAACTTATTGAAAACCCATTTAAAATTAGTCTGTAGAAGTAAATCTCTTAAAACTGCAGATTTTATGAGGGTAAAAGTTCTTTTAAACCCTTTACAGCCTTTTATATTTATGATTTTAGGTCGAACGGTTAATTTCGTACCGAACAATGCAAAACATTCTCGCTACCTTATAAAAAAATAATAAAAAATTAAAAACGCTGAATCGTAAAAAGTTGTATGAAACAACAAGTTTCTTCAATAAGCAAGACAAATGTTCAAATAATTCTTAATATTGTAGAAGGCATTACATTAATAACTTTAGTTTTGTACTTGACATAGAATAAACATCGAAATTTATTGCACTAGTTGCCTCGGTCAAAACTTTTTACAAGAATACTTTTGTAATTGTAATTTATATTGCGAAAATAAATATTTTTCCCTAAAAAGCCTCAGTTTTCTACTCGATAAAAAGGAAAATTGTTTAAATTAATTGAAAACGGACTACTTGTTATTATCGCGATTCACGGTCGCTAGACACCTTTTTAGATTATTTTCTCACATTCATTATCGATTTTTATCGGGAGAATATAAATTATATTTCGTTTCCTCTCCTATTTAATCATACCTTCACAATATACGTAATGTTTGGACTTTAGAGAGTGTTTAGTTTACTATACAGCATTGCTATTTTAATTGGGTTAGAAACTCGATGCATTTGCATAGTTTTTTTATGCTTTTATACGCGTCTTATCTTTATAGAAACGTAACTTTTGCTATGCGAATTTCAACGGTACCGATTTTATTCTGCATTTTTAAATTATTTTCGGTGATTTTTGAAGATGCGGCCATTTTTAAGTAATATTGATGCAATTTTCGCATTTATTCTAGTTAAATATCATGCTTTTCTGTAGCATTATTTTGATAAAACGAAATTTTCGGAATTATAATAAATTGTATCATAATAAATCCGTCAAATATTCGTAAAAATATTCTATTTTAGTATCGACTATTTGGAAAATAAATACTGTAGAACTGTATTGTGATTGATTATCTACGCTTTAGATTTATTTTAGCGTTTAATATATATATATTTGACGGCATTCTAAATGTGAACGCAAATTAAAATAAAAATCACCTATTTTTCTTGTAATTATTTAATTATTTATTTATCATCGTTGTTTTATGAAACCTTTAGGTAATTTTAAAGCTGTTTTACGATTTTTTCAAATTAATTTTTCGATTAAATATACATTTTAATTATTTTTTAGATTTTTAATTCATTGAGTATTAGACCGCGGTTATTACGGTTAAACGTCGGTTCCGACCGTTTTGGCATGGAAACCGTGTTGTTGTATCGTTTAAAATATGATTTCGCGTTATAAATTCGCATCCGTCTCCTTCACACCTGTGCCACCGTACACGTAGTAAATATTATTATACTATACGCGTGTTGTACGTATGGCGCTCACGGAACCGCA
The DNA here is from genome assembly GCA_025469315.1 of Stegophylla sp. TES_Ste_2020. Lineage (NCBI taxonomy): Eukaryota > Metazoa > Arthropoda > Insecta > Hemiptera > Aphididae > Stegophylla > Stegophylla sp. TES_Ste_2020. Next base: position 25,398 of record JAIPRM010000570.1, read on the forward strand.
CACACATGTTAATAATAAACTGTATTCGCGTACACTCTCATATTTCACAATCAGATCTAGATCATCATTTTACACATGTATACGTGTACACGTGTTTATGTGTGTGTGTGTGTGTATGTGTACGATATATGTATGTGCACGCCTGCGTACGTTGGGGCGTAGTTTTATGTTTTCCCCCGCGTAACAAGGGTTAGGCCAGCGGTGTATACATATATGGGGTATAAGATTGCCGTTCGGTCCATTACGGAGTGTTCTACCTGTTTGCCGATTATATTAAGTGGCTTACGACGGGGAACAATGAAATACGGTTAGGCCGTAAATTAACATATTTGAAAAAAAAAAAAAAAAGACCACTGCTCGGGATAAAATAATAATAATAATAATAATAATAATGATAAATCGTATACCCAGACTCGTCGCGTTATTGTTGTTGTTGTTTTTGTTGTGTATTATATATATTATATTATATTATATTTTCGTTTAAATTCCGCACTTGTTCGACGGCAGGGTGAGAATACGATTTCTACGATACGCGTTTTAATGATCGCGGGGGATCTCGTTATATAATACTTACTATATAAATATATATATATTTTGCTCGCAACATGCGCCGAGATGGATGGAAATAGACAAGATTAATGGACATCTACCGATTCCGATTGCTCGCGGTCCCGGTGATCATTAATAATTTTCCCGGTGGGATATATACGGTGCGCACCGGGAGAGTCGGTGTCGGCGGAGAAGCTGTTAATCAGACACACGTCTAGGCGCGTTGGCGCGGTGAAAAAGAGAAAAGGTGAAAAGATGATGGCGGGGGGGGAAAGGTACAAAAATTGGAAAGTCTTTCAGATCTCGTTTCTGGTCCACGTCTCGCCACCCCTCTTTTGTGTGGTTTGTTGTTATTATCTATTTTGGCGTTGGCACCGTGCAGTCACGACCGCGACGGTTGACGTGTCGAACAATGTCCCCGACCGAGATCCGCCACTTTTTCACGGGATGAAAAAAGAACGCGCGTGTACGAGCGAGTCCTTTTGAAAACGCGTGACACTTCCGCCGCCGCCAACACCGTTTACCGTGAAACGGGATGACCAGTTGTCTATTGATCCCTACTTCGTGGCTAACCGCGGCTAGTAATGTGATTACGCGCAGATAGATACAAATGGACGCGAATCGTCATCCCTTAACGTGCGGGGGCCATAGGTAGGTTGGATCAAAATATGATGGTATCCAAGTTTTTTTTTTTTTTTTGTCAAATTTTGGATAGTTTTTTCTCTCCCCAAAAAATTGAGAAATTCGAAAAATTACCTGTCTAAAGTGACAACTGGAATAATTGCTCTATGATGTTGTGATCGAGACAAACGTGGATTTATTTACTATCTGTTTCGTGAATAAACAAAGTTTTGTTTATGTAGCCAAAATTACGATTGAATTAATCACAAAATTAAAATGCTATTAATGTAATATTTATTAATTTTAAATATCACAAATATTAATGAATATTATTACTTTAAATTTTTATCATTAAATATTTTAGGGGGGGGGCTTTTATTGAAACTAGGAAGCTTAACCTCCAAGTCTTCTATGTGACTATGACGGGGGTACTCGGACACAATAAAATATTACGTATATAGATCGAAAATGCTGTAGTCATTCTTCAGGCTCAGAGCCACATTTGTCAGGTTGCAAGGAAAAGGAGGGATATTTATCCTGGTCAACAAATACCATGGTATTTGAAGAGTGAAAAATTTTCGGGTTCCAACAAAATTGTAAAAAAAAAAGTTTAATAATCATTATTAAATAGGTTTAAGTAGCTGCACGTGGTTGTTAGTCGCACGATATAATTTTAAGAAAATAGAAGAAATTGTTTTAAAATGGATACAGAAACTTTTATGGCTATTGGGAAAGCTAAAGTACTATGCAAAGTAACATATTTTTCAAATTATTGAAAAATAATTAAATTTTTATCACACTGAATTTAAGTTTTATTGTTACTACATTAGAAACAAAAACATATATGTCCTTAAATGGTAGTATGTCAATTATCGATTTAGCGATAGAAAAATTCAAACTCGTAGGCGGAGAAATATGAAATGTCATAAAAATAAAATTCTTGATATTATAGAAAAACATCCCGACTATATTGATTTTAAAAAAACTAACAAATTAATAATGAGTGGCAGACAGCTTTTTAAAAATTTGAAATTATCGCCTTCAGAAATTACGCGCTTCAAATATGCTCCAATTACATTGGCTGATGTGAAGAGTACATTTAGCTATTTCAAATATATTTTAAGACCTAATTGGTAGTATTTAACATTAAATAATTAAAAAAAAATAATAATAATAATTACCAAACACAATATATCATTTTGATAATTATTATAATTATAAATTATATTCTATATTTAATATATTTTTTCCATAAATGCATTGTATTTTTACAAAAATAATTTTTAATTTTTACAATATTATTTAACATTCAAATCATTCAACATTTTAAAAGATATTGTAATAATTCAATGCAATACATAACTTTTTTTGAACATAGGTATTTTGATGTTTTTAGCACAAATTTTATAACATAATCTTCCAGAAAACATTGTATTTTTGTTACATATAAATTCATTCCCTATTCATATGATATTATGATATTTTTATAATGTTATTCCATTTTTATCTAGATAATTTTTCAGTTATCTAAACCCAGCGTTGTTTAGTATCGAGTTAAGTAAATTTTAAGGTAAACCATCAATTTGGGCAAAATTACCAATCACATACTGACGCCTGATGCAAATATTACCTCACCTGTTCGATCTTTACCCCCGCGTTCTCCATCCGAGACGGGTAACACGTACGCAAACACTCAACGTTGTTTTCGAAAAATATGTCGTCGATTTTCATCCGTTTTTCATGGATTATTTCTCGGGTTTTCGAGTGGCATTCAATGCGACACGGCGCGGCGTATCGGGAAAACGTAGAATATATAATCCATACATTTTAATAATTAAACCGATGTTTAAGTTTCCTTTTAAGTCTATACAACGCACACTGTACGCGATTTGATGTTTAACGATCCGAGACCAGTCTCCTTACATTTTAAGGGTATTATTTATGTTTTATTGTAGAAAATTCCCCGTTTCAACTCCCCGAGGTAATTAAAAAGGCAATAATAATTACAACATTATTTATACAAATAAATAACTTTTGAAATATATGCTTACAAATGAACTCGCGAAAGCACAACATATATTTATATAATAGAAATCCTACGTGTTGTTGTTAATTATGATTTAAACACGGACACGTTTATATTATTACCGTGATGTCGCTTTCGGCTGGTGACCGTTTGTTTTCATTTTTTCAAAATCTCTACAACGTTATTAGCTCATAATTTTCAACGCATTGTTTCCGGCTATTTTTCTTCGTTACAACTGAGATGGTTTTGGGTGATGAGAAGGAGGCGGCTGGGCGTGTACGGCGTCCGATCGGGCATAATTCGTCTGCCGAAAGAATGAACAAAACAGAGATACAATGCAGCAGAATCAATAGGACAGTAGTTCGTATCTTTTGTGTGTACATACGGTACGCTAAAATATCAAAGATTTCAACTCGATTTGTAAGAACCCCTTCGTTAGTCCCAACAGTATATCTTATGGGACAATTGAATTTAATTCGGGCAAGTCGAATAATTTGATTTAACTCTGGAAAGTATAGAAATCCAATATTATCTACTCGCATTGATTTCGTATTTTCTCTTTTATAGGTAATGAACACTCGATTCTTTTAAACTGTTCCGAAACGATTTTCCGGCGATTATTCAACTATATTTTGTATTGAATGAAATCATCTCTGGAACAATATTTTTACATAATTTAATCTGCACGACGAACATATAGGTACTATGTAAATGCGATTTGTCGGTCAGGTCAATGACCATTATACTAAATATTATATTAAAGAGTTTAATTTTTTCGTTTGTCAAAATTATTAACCAAATTGGTCGGGTGGAGTTGCCTGAAAATGATAAGAATCTTAAGGGAAAAATGGTGACATATCGAATCTGTCACCAATCAACAATTTTCCAAATCGATATATCAAGTAATTATTTTTTCATCCGTGATGTACCACTGTATATTTTTATGAGTCCCAGAAATTGTCAAAGAGTGGGGACTTCTTTCCAAATACCCATCATGTCCAAGGGACAGTGCCACAAGGTCACGTCTCGCTCCACTCACCGACCGCTCCGCAAATCGAAATTATCCCTCGACTTATGGTGCAACGTAGGGAAATTTCGGCTTGGTAACTGATTTTCTGTGCGACGTGGACGTTTTGGAAAAAAAAATAGGGTGGGGGTAGATAAAATCGAACCCAAGGTCTACGATACCCTATCCACCTAACAAATCAGACAAAAATGATTTTCGGTGGCAACGGTTCATAGTACATTTTGAATTTCAGACCATTATCATACCTTAGATTTTTATTATCTTCGGATAAATGCGAAGTGATAAATACATAATTTTTATTTATTTTTTTTCCTTTGTTTACAGCAGTTTTATCCTTTGGGTGTTCGATAGATTTCTAGTGACGATATAAATAAGGCATCGGATTTGCTTTAGCGTTTAAATCTTATTAATATCTATACTCGCCGTCGATAACATTACAATGTTATGTTTGCGATTTTGTACTTAGTTATATTTTGTAATATTCTAAACAAACATTTAACAATCATTTCTCAAGAGTCGTTTGGCTATAGACATTTTACCGATCTTCTTTTATGAAATATTTTGATTGACGCATACACTTGAATTTACCCCGGCTCTTAACAGTATTTATATCGTAAACCTTCAAATAACGAGTAAAGTTTTCACAAAATCATTGACGATTTTACGAACAATCATAATCAAATGTTTTGATGCATTTTATTTCAACCAAATATGATAATAAATAATATTTTATTGTAGTCGATTGTGTCAACTCGATGAAAGTCCGAAAACAAAAAGAAAACGACGATAGTCGATTGTTAAAAATTATACGAATTTATCATTTCGGCCTTAACATGGTGACTTTCAATGCTGAATATTATGATATTTTCTCAATTATATTTTCTAATTAACTGTAAACTTTCGAAATGTTAAGTCTAAAAAATGTCAGTCTTTTTAAACCCTAGAACAATTATTAATATTCGAACGGTTAAAAACTAGAACTAAATCATTTATAATTATAATGTACGCGTCCATACCTATTTAAAATAACATTTTAATTAAGGCGCCGAATTCTAATTGTTTGGCATTGTTTCATAAAATACTCATGATTCTCATATGCACAATAATTATGTTGACCTTTACGGTATAGTAAAACTAATTGTATCAGCAAGATATAATGATCTCCAGAGTAATTAAATGCATAATTATGTAGAATTGTAATGGATTACAGAAAAAAAAAAAAAAAGACATTAGCATTAACCCCACAGTGTTTGTACACGATATTTATAAAACGCGTTTGAGTCGATAAAAATATTATATCCAGAATAAACGTTTTGTATGGTACAGTGGTTTTCAAACTGTGGTAAATAGACGACTAAATAGCGGTACGCTGTTTAGAAGAGTATTGTTATTTTTAATATGATTCACAGTAACTTGGGTATCTCTAAAGAACTACATAAGTACAGTGCAACATTCTCAGTAAAAATTATGTTCCAAAGTAAACTAAATAACGACGAAAATGCGTGCTTGAAATTAAGTAAAATCAAACCAGACAATTCACCGGTGATTTGAAACTTACAAGTTCATAAGTCTCAGTTAAAATTAGCCATTGATTTGTGTTTTTTGAACACCTTATTACTTAGAAGTTTGAAAATACATGAAATAAAATAGTGAGTAGTATTATTTTTAATAATTCGTAGAATGTGGTACGCAAATAATTCGAAAATAGTAATACACATTTTACTCGTACAGTTATGTTTGGTGCGTGAATATATTTTAAAATTATTTTCAACCAATTAGATGTGTTCCTATATCAATTTAATACAATTTAAACCGAAAAAAAATGTGTTTTGAATTTGAAAATGTGCAACTGTGTAGTATAATCTGTCAGAATTTACGATGAAAAAAAATTGACACTTTTCAAAAATTATATGTAGTGTAAAGAGCATAACCTCTCATCTTTCTGTGATAATAGTATTTATCAGGGCTTAGACACCCCTAGGATTTAATTAGAATTTGCGGCTGTGCTTCGTTATCGCGTTTTGACTTTAACTACTAATATATCGACACAATTAAAATTCAATTAGCATCAAATTCTGAATTCAATTCATATGCATACATTAAATATGTACGTTTATTTTGTTTGTACTGAACGTTGGTTATCAAATTTTGAGGAACACTTTAAATCAGTCATCAGAATCGTTTTTTTCTTTCTCGTGTAAAAAACATTATCTTCCACTGTGTTGTGGAGACAAAATATAATTAATCATTATATAATATGATGGATATTGGTTCTAATTAATACTTTTCAATATTCTTTGTCATAACATATATATATATATATAAAATAGTTTTGATTATGTAATTAATTAAACTTGCATTTTATGCAAATTACAAAATCTATGCAACTCAAATTTTTGTAAATTTGTTTTACAATAATATTATATATGAGAAAAAATAAACTTTAAAAATATAGAATAAAATAATATAAAAAATGTATTCGAGTCACAATAGTAATTACTAAAGATTAACGTAATTATACAATAAGTATAATTACATTAGTTTACCACTTAAAAAAAAAAAAAAAAAAGAAAATTAATAAAAAATAATCGATTCTCATATAACGCATTATTCTTTTTGCAATAGAGTTATCATTTTATTAATAAATATTGGAAGCTCGTTTCGTAATATGAGGCAATACAATATTATGTTTAAAATAATAATATAAATGTATATTTTATATAAATAATGAATAAATAAATCGAATTAAACTCTATGTTTTATTTATTTTTCAGGTAAGATACAATGTCAATTATTGTTTTGTGAAATCCACGACTACGGTAAAGTAAACAATATTTAACTGCTAATAAGGTCCATCTAAATTTCATATTCGTTAGGTACAGCACTTAAAGCAGGGGTGTCCAACCCGAATGATCTTGCGAGCCACTTTGGAAATGTATTCTAATTCCACGGGTTGCACACAAAATTACATATACCCTGTTTAGATCAGCGGTTCCCAAACCGTGCACCGCGGTGCCCTAAGGGCACCGCAAGCACTTTTCAAGGGCACCGTGGCTCAAAAAAATATTTATTTACAATTTAATGAGATTATTTTTTATCCCACCCCCCTCAGTGTGAATGGTGTTGTTAAAATAATATGAACGGCATCCCTTCTTAGATAGTGCAAAACCCTTAGGCTTATACAGCTAGCAACAGCTGATTACAATCTGATTTAATCTACTTAACTTCAAACCTGATCCTAAAATTTTCCTTCAATAGCAATTCGTACGTAGAATTACGGCTAAATTTGAAAAATAATAAGGTTTAAGCAAAATCACTAATGTCAGCCTCCCTGCTCAATGCTGAATACAGCCTCCGACTCTTGTTGTTCATAATAAAACCAGACATTGTTAAGCAACCACATACAATAATTAGTCTTTAATTGCATTATTTGCGTTTATATTTTTTTCAATTTTTTTTTCAACTTGAAAATGTACTTGCTACAATTAAATTGATAACCTTCATTTTTAGCTTAAAAAAAAATCTTTTCGGGGGCAGGAGGCACCGCGAACGAATTTGATCCAAAAAAGGGCACCGCTGAAAAAAAGTTTGGGAACCGCTGGTTTAGATTTTCACCCAAAACTAAAAAAAAAAAAAATAGTGTAAATATTTTAAACATTATAAATTATTATTATTAGTTTTATTATTATTCGTAGATGAGAAAACTCGTATATGTTAATTAGGCTATTTTACTTTTATATCAGGACACTGATAACTACTGATTAGATAACATTGCTATAAATAAAATATACAAGTAAACTGATGACGTTGACAATTTTATGCTCTAAAATAAACTCATTATGTAAAAGTATGATGAGTCTTGTTGGCCATGAAATTATCCAATGCAGGCCACTTAGAGCCTAAAGTGTACTTATTTTAATCTATCACTAATTTGGCAAAATTTAATTTCATAAAAAAATTCTAAACTGTAAGTCCGTTACGACTGTGAAGTTGCATTATAATAATATTACATCGTTACGAACGTATGAAAAATTTGGCATCGTTGTAGAAATGTTCGCCGTGTTCGTTCGCTATTTATTGATATTACAAACGATTGAAAATAATATTATCTGAAACAAAAAACGTCCAATAAAAATGAAAAAAAAAAAAAAGAAAAAAATCCGGGCGTATTTACGCAGTTCATAAGACTGGTAAGAACCACCAAGCGCACAGAATATAAGCCGCTCGGATGGATACTTTGCTGGAGTTCTATTACTTTTTTCAAATCAAAAGATATCGACGGATCATCGTACTCTATGAAAACGATTGTGAACACGGCTTATTTACTTATACAAAATCACACCAGACCTCAGAAGATTATTGGAAAAATACATTTATTTATTTTTTCCCCAACAGTACGTTCTGAAATTCTTTATAGTATATACCATTCGAATAAACTTTCTTTGACATTTTATTTCTTCTCTAACGTATACATCGTATATACTGTTTAATGTGTGGCAATTTAATTCGGATTCCCTGTTAAGTTCAAACATCCGATAACGGCTATAAATATATAATTCGAAAGAAATCCTGCCCTATACCGTTTGAGAAGAGTTTTTCTCGCGTAACTTAATTTATCGGACGATTTGTTGGTGATTGTGTAAAACACTTTGTACACAGGCTACTTGCGTGTTTGCTCTCCTAACTCGGATTGGTGTTGATGTTATTTGAAAATCCATTGAAATGATAAATAACTGTCATTATGATTGAAGTTATTTTAGTTTTTGACTTCACTTTCTACAAAATAGTCGATCATTTTTCACTAAGGTATACCGTATGCCGAATAATGAATATAGAATTCCCGCTGAATTATTTTACGAAATTACCAAAATATACTTTATTGTAAATAATTCGTGAAATTATCAATTTTTTTAAATTTATGCGCTTAAACAGTTAACAAAATTGATTATCATTTTAACAAAGATAAACCTTAAAAACGAACAATTGCAAATTTTATGAACCAATTAAAAAATATCATCGTCTGTTCTATATTGTAATAGCAGTCATTAGAGCTTTAATCCAAATTTCGAATGGATTCGATGAAAATGAATATTCTTTATAAACTAATTACTGTGGAGTTATAAACATACGTTACAAAATAATAGGTAAATTAATTAATATAATTTTGACTTCAAAACTAATTATAAGATTAAATTTTACAAGATAAAATTGTATTTTTTTCTTAAATAATAAATTTCGTAGTCTTACAATTAAACATAAAGTGGTAGATTTTCGTTTAAAAGTGTTATCGTCCCATGCAACAATGTTGTTAATAATATTGGAAAACGGTTAAAGTTTCTAGCACCATAATGTTCGGAGTAATAATGAAATAACTGAAAGCGAATTCTTGAAAATAATATTTCCATATATGTTTCTCCATACGATCAAAAATAAATATTAAGAATTTCATTAATCGACCTTTTTGAATGACTAAGAATACGAATTTTTTAACCTTTAGAAAGGAAGTTTGAAATTACGACCTTAAGACGTGAACTCTTATTAAAACATATTTTTAAAAAGAACCAAAAGCTGAATTCGATCGCATTGTTTACAATCTTGTATGTCAACGAAATTTCAACATAAAATGACGTACTTTTTAAAAATAAAAATAAATAAATTTCAATACGAGTGTATTTTATATTCTCTATATCAGTTTATTATTATATTCGGACTGACTAGCAAGACGCGATTGCCGAAGAAAATATATTGTTCGTATTAAAAATTATTATAGTTGTGTATTATACTCTCGTGAATCGATAATCCTAAAGCCAAAAGGGCTCCTCGGGCCCAATCGATAAGTGCTTGTTTAACAATATTTTACCACTTGTGTGTAGAGAAGAAAAGAAAAGAATAACATCGTTTCATCTTGAATTCAGAGTGGTGACGGGGAGCAGGTCGGATCGGAGAGAGATATGTTGGAGAGTAGAAGGGGTTAGTAAATGCAAAAATAGAGAATGGAAATAGAAAGAGTGGAAAATGAGGAAAAGATAAACAACGAAAGAATTTTCAATAACGTGAAATCTTGCGACAGCAAAGAGACACATGACACACATTTAACCATTCCCCTGCCCTTTCGACATTTGGAGGGCAAAAAAAACAACACTCATAGGAATACTATAAATTCTCCGTTTCGAACGCGCTCTTGTGTGGTCGTTACGTCTATACGACTATCGGTGAGTACAACGGAAAATCCGATTTTTATTTCACCTTTTTTTTTTTTTTTTTGTCCGCCAAATATTTTTTTCCGCACAAAAGGAACTTTCACCGAAGTGAATTGCCTTTTTGTTTGACGCTATTATCCATTGTGTATAAATTAAATTTCTGATTTCTGATTTATTTTTTTTCTTATATACCTATATTTTATTAAATAGCTAATACATTTTAACTCGATATTATTTATAATGCGTAAATCATTGACCGTGTTATTAAGGCATACTCGGAATCTTGCAATGCCATGACACAGAAAAATGGTAACGAATACACAAACCATACACGATGCCTTTTTCTACCCCGCATACTATAATATACGTTTTAAGTAATCTAAAATATTTTATTGATTTTGAGTTTTGGTTTTATTAGACTTTGCTATGAAATTGAATAAATTAGATGTAGAAATATTGTAAATTATAATTATTAAATTTTAAAATTTGTTTTTGACGTATAATATGTACTAGTTGGTGCAGATGAAAGTATATATACTTATATACTTATTCATTTAACTACTTTTTTGATCGTAACCAAACTCAAAATAAGAATTTATATACATTATTTGGTTTTAATGTTACCATAAAATTATTTTAGTACCTATAAAGGTTTTCAATCCAGTGAATAATATACTATGTATTTCAATAATATTTATTATTTTTTAAACTATTACTGACTTTGTGATCCATAAATGCCCAGTATTATTGTGCCTACTATTTGTTTTATGCTTGTCGATAAAATATAACAATAATAGTTTTAGTATGTATGTCTTTTAACTATCCATAAAAATAATTTACCAAAAAGACAATCATTCGTCTTCAGACTTTTGGAAAATTTCATTTCACGTGAGAATACTCAAACGTTTTAAGCGTTTTTCAAAATATAAAAATTTTGTTCTATTTTCAATAAAAAAATAAGATGTATGTTTTCATAAAATTTAATTAAATTTTTTAATCGATAAAATTGACTCCCTTTCAGTTACGTTAAAATAATATACGTACACATAATTTAGCAATGTTATCACTCACGAATACTTTTTTTTTTCAACGTCGATCGCGTGAAATTATTGTGGACCGAATGTTTCACCGACTTAAATTGAAATGAAAACAATAATAATAATAGGATCAATTCAAATGTTTCCGAATAGGTACTATAAACGATTGAATGCGGTTTTTACACACGTACCACAAGTTCTACGTAAAACCGTGTTCAATATCTTTGAATTTAAAAACTACTATTCTGGGATCACCTCTATTTTCATTAATCCTCCTCCTACTTTCTTATACTGAATCAAAATAATACAATAAAAGGAGCAGTCACATTACAATAGTCAATATGATATTTAGATATTATTTCGTCTGTGCAGTGTGCACACAATCATTTTTTCGGTAAATTCGATGAAATATGATGTTTGTTCGATAGAAATCGTCCGCGGATAAGCGAGAGAAATGAATGAATAGTTAAGTGAGAATTGGATAGGGTGTAGATCTCTGGCAAAAAATGTTAAGCCACCCCTATTATAGGCGTAAAAGAAAAATATTTATAAAAACACTCTCTGTTCTGCGCTTACATGTCATATCAAAAATAGTGTATAATAGTTATTTAGTATTCTTACTATCCAATTTATCTGCATCTGTATTATTATTAGAATAACTAAATCTAGCCATTTCTAAATGTGTAGGTTAACAATTGGTTTATATCTAATACAGTGTTAAGCATTAATATTTAGTTACGACTAATAATGTAACAGTAAACAAACGTTTTACAGGTTGTAATAAATTTAATTAAATAATAAAAGAAAAAAAAATGGTCCGTCAGTAAGACAAAACACTTTTAAATAAACGTTGTTAATAAATCGCATAATAATTATTATGTGTAATCATTATTTTTATGGTAAGTATATTATTTATATAGGAATATTAAAAAGTATTTATCAACGTTTTAATTTTTATTAATTGAATGAACCTGTAACATTTCGTGAATGCTGATTTTTCGAAGTTGGATACTCTGAATAATTCGAGAATAAAAGTTGCTCTTCTTTTTTCGAGTTTACTCAACGACCATTCTATTTTTTTGTTTTATTATAATGGCACCTTATATCGCACTTATAGGTACCTACTTCGCTCTTATGTAATTATCCAACCAAAAACATCCGGTGCTTCGGCCTCCCCTCCTCCTCTAAGTTCAAAACTTCGTTAAATGCCTATTATGATGGCACATAATGATGGATTGATGTTCGACATAATGTCTATGTTCGGTATTCTCGATAATATGATATTTTTACGTTACGAGCAGTCGCGATGGATGATCAGTCGTTCGCGAATCTTAGTGTGGAGCTCAACTCGATAGCGGTCAAACGTTCACCACGACCCTAATTTTGGCGGTCAAAAAGTTCTGACCGAATGATTTCAAAACACACGCCCAAACGCACGTACGCACGCACGCACAATCACACGAGACCACGCGCTTACACTTTACGCTATACGCCGTTTTGTGGGTCGGGACACACGGCACGCGGCTGCAGTGGCATCGAGCGTGCCGGAGCGAAATATTATATAAATTGACCGGGCAGCAAATGAACCGAAAAACGAACCGTTTTCAGAGAAATTACACCCATCAAAAGTTCCGAATAAAAGCATTTATACACTCGGTCGCGTCACAATAGCCTTTTTGCGCCGAGCCGCGGTTGAGTCTCGCCGCCGCAGTGTAGTGCCACCTTTGTAGCGAAGGCCAAGTAAATTCGCGCGAAAGGAAACGCGTCATCCTAGCGTCGCACTTTCCACAAGTAGCTCCGATGCCGTATACAGATACATAGGAAGACTTTTCACCTCTCTTTCTCTCTCTCTCTATATATATATATATATATATATCCCTCTCTCTCTTGCACGCTTTATCTTTCTGGACTCCGTGAGTTTTTTCTGCAGTTGTTGTTGTTGCCTCCTGTTACATATTCGACTGCGATGACGGACGAAATCGGCAATATGTCGAAAAACAATAAAACTATTCACAAACGACAAACGTAATTGTTTTACTGATAGAGAAAAAAACGCATCGAACATAGTGTTTTTGTTACACTTGCATTAAAAGTTTAATTTTCGATACGGGTATATGCGGTCGAAAGTGACTATTATTTGTCTAGTGGGTGGAAAAGACAACTTTACCACCCACGGGCCGAATGTCTACAGCCCACAGCCCATCTCATGGAAAAAAAATACCCAAGGAGTATCATAAATATATGAGGTTGGGCGGTAAAGTTACATTACAGCCCACTAGCATGGAAAAAACAGTTTTCCAAAGAAAATTGTAAATATATGAGGTGATGAGGTGTGAGAAACAACAATATATGTGACTCTTGCAGTAAGCCAATTTCAGTCTTGGATAAAATGCAACACTCACCTGCGGCTCGAACAACATATGTCACTCACCACTGAAATTGTTCACTTCCCGCCCTTGCCACACAATATACTATTTTGTCACGCTTGCATTGTAGATTTAATTTTCGACTCGGGTAGATGCGATCAAATGTGATTATTATCCGTCCAGCGGGCGTAAAAGTACTTTCCTACCCACAGGCCGAAAGTTACTTTACAGCCCGCTCCATGGAAAAAAGATGTCCAAGGAGAATTATTAATATATGAGGTTGAACGGTAAAGTTACTTTACAGACCGCTAGCATGGAAAAGGAAAGTTGTCTAAGGAGTATTATAAATATATGAGGTGTGACAAACAATAATATGTGTGGTTCGTGCGTTAAAACAATTTAAGTCTTGGGTGAAATACAGCCCATACCTACGGATCGTGCCACACTCGTCCCCCACGACCGAAATTTTTCGTTTCCCGCCCTTGCCACACAATATACTATTTTGTCACGCTTTCATTTCAGATTTAATTTTCGACACGGGTTGGTGTGGACGCGGTGGAAAGTGACCACTATCCTCGGCTAGCGGGTGGAAAAGACTACTTTATCGCCCAAAGGCGATACTGTTTAGCATGTTAGCATGGAAAAATAAAAGTTTCCAAGGAGTATAATAAATATATGTGATGTGACAAAAAATATTAGCTTTGTGGCCAGTGCGGGAAGACGATTTCAGTCTTGGGTGAAATGCAGCCCTTGCCGCACAATAATATACTGTTTCGCAGATGACGCGCGAGCCACGACTTTGTTGATGACGGCCGACGGGTGCCGCATAGCCCGATGATGATGATCGGCTCGACGTGTCCGCGGCGGCGGCGGTGGCATCACTTTCACCCCGAGTGTATGCATATAATAGGGGTCGCGTCGCCCCGCGGCCAAAGAAATGTCGGCGCGCTCGGTGGCGGATGCGGGGTCGCACGCGTCAGGGGACTCGAGGGGGGTGGTGGTGCCAAAACGCACACGCGTTACGGAACGAACACTTCGCGCCGCGCCGCGTCGACGGCGGATAGTGGTGGCGGCGGCGGCGGCGGTGAATTTATATATATATATATATATGTATATATGTGTACACGCGTATATACGTATATACACACCTCGTGTATATTGATCCGTATTATGCCGGCCAGTGGACCGCCACTACTGCGGCCGTACCGCGTCACCCGCCTCTGCCGCGTATTAACTTTCCCTATTCGAGGTCGCGGCCGCGAGTACCCCCTCCCCCCCCACACACACACACACACACACACAAAAACTCGCGGTTTCACTGTCGCTTCATTTCGAAAACGAATTACGCGACACACACGCACGCGCGCGCATGCGCTCGCTCCCGCCGGCACACGAATACTACGTTCTCTACATATTATTATTATTATTATTATTATTATTATCGCCTAAGGTGTGGGAACGGTGACGCGCGACGGCGGCGCTCTATAGCACACAGCAACGGCTATTGACCTAGTGACAGTGCAGGCATTGTGTTGTTTGCGTTAGGCGCGTTTAATAATAATAATAATATGCGTTTTGTACGCGCGCAAGACAGATCGATTCCGGCAAGTGGTCGACGTGACCAGAATGCTCCCTAAAGAGAAAAAAAAAATCAAAAATCCATCACGACTAAATACCGAGTTTAGAAATTTTTCACCTCTCACCATCACAACTAAATATCGAGTATTGTCTTTGTGTTAGGCGAGTAAATCCCGCGAAAGAGCACATGCGTTTTGTACGCGCGCAAGAGAGATCGACTCCGGCCAGTAGTCGACGTGACCAAAATCAAAAATCCATCACGACTAAATATCGAATTTAGAAATTTTTCACCTCTCACCATCACGACTAAATAATATCGAGATTGTCTTTGGGTTAGGCGCGTAGACCCTGCGACTCGAGCACAATCGTTTTGTACGTGCACAAGAGAGATCGACTCCAGCAAGTGGTCGATGTGACCCAAGTCCTTTCCCCCCCCAAAAAAAAAAAAAAATTAATCAAAAAGCCATCACGGGTGAATATCGAATGTTGTCTTTGCGTTAGGCGCGTGGATCCCACAAGTGAATATATAAGTTTTATACGCGCGCAGGAGAGATCGACTCCGGCAAATGGTCGACGTGACCAGATTTCCCTCAAAAGAAAGAAAATAAAGCCGGACATACTTCGCACGATGGGTGGGATTCTCTTGACGGGTGTATTTAATTTTAAAGAAACGATAAATCATTTCTTTAATAAAAAGATTCTGAACAAGGGAAGTTAATAATATAAAAAATAAATGAGAAAAAAGAAAGTAAGAAAAATGTCCAAAATGTTTTTTTCACATTTTCAAAATTTTCTTGCGCCAAAATCTTTCTTATATGATTTTCTATCTATGTTTTAATTTTCATAAAATTCGGATCAAAATATTATGGTTTTCGAGTCGTTTTTGTAAAATTTTGGGTAGTTTTTTCTAAAAAAAAAAAATAAGAATTGAGAAATTCAAAAAATGACCTCTTTAAAGTATAATCTAGAGTTAAATCCGGTTTCAAAAAGTTATTGATCGAAACTTTTAGACAAGTATTTCTATACAAAAAGTTGTACACAGAAAAATTAAAATAAATAAATAAACATCATTGTAAAAACACTAGCTTCTTCACTTCGTTCAGAATCTAAAAAGCCATCTCGACTGAATATCGATTTTAGAAATTTTTCACCTCTCGCGCGATTTACGCTGTTATTTTCCCGCGCAGTTTTTCACCGCGTCTGTTCTGAGCCGTGGGGGAGGCCTCGCGTGATTAATCAGTCGCTCACGACGACAGACGTCTGATATTTGAGCCACAATTATCCTTATTTTTTTTTTTCAAATAGCGGTTTGGTAATCGGACAACTAAAAATCTATATTTATGTCACGCCCACTCGTCGGGGCACTACTTAACTGTTTTTATGAACTAATACTATTGTTAACTGGAAATATTATTATGCTCACGCATTGTTTTTATTTATTAACTCAGTTATTATTGACTGAGCATAATTTAATGTACACGTATTTCGATTTAATTATTTCACGACTTTAGTTCATTAATGATATGGGTGTCTTACACTACATATTAAATTAAAGTTGAATGTATTTATATTATTAAAACTACTATTATTTTTATGAACAGATATTTTGGTAATGACTCATGACGTTTGATTGTTACCAACAATTTGAAGTTTTATGTACGATTATCGATTCATCGAGCTAACGATGATCTCTGTTACATATAATATGTTATAAATATGAGGCCCGATTACCAATCCTTTGAACATTTCATATCTTTGTTGTCGGTGTGTAAAGTGTGGCCTGATTTCCTACTTAACTCGGGGGCGAATACGATTCCGCACATTTTATTTATTCTTTTACACGATTCCGCGTAATCTATTGTTCATTGAAACACAATGTAATTCTGTGTGCAACGTTGTCGAATTTATTATAAACGTGTGGTTCTACGTTATAAAAGCCGTACATATTTCACATCTTGAGTATTCGTCACTCTTCAGATGGGATTTCTTAAGTGGGCGTATTGCAAAAAAAATGTATGATGTTAGTTGTGGTCCGTGTTTCTTAGGTACTTACCATACGTAAGTTGCGGCCTGTGTTCGATTACAATTCATATCGGATTAATGTGGCGAAATATAATTAACTATTTCATTGGTTACTCAAGAGCTCAGCGATAATCAACGATTATTAAACCGAAAGGTCTTTATGTTGAACAGTGAGTCTAGAGACCTATATAGATTGGGCGGAGCGAAGCATCGGTGCCACAAGAAGCGTAGTGACGAGTGTCAAAACACGCGTAAAAACTTTTAATGGTTAATTTGAAATTGCAATATCGTGGTTAAAAGATGACACTGGATAAGTAGTATAGGTACTTACATAATATCCACTATTTGCATCGTTTTAACTGGGGAAAATACAAAATTGTGTTACAGTAAAGAAAAAAAAAATCGTTCGGAATCGTATTACCAACGTGGCAATGTCGCAATCGAACACAGTAGGAAATTGGGTCGAAAAAAAGGTAGAAAAAAAGGTAATATCAAACAATGAACGTACGGAATCGTGTTCTATCCCTAACTCGAAGTCTAACGACTAATGTATTACCATCGAACGAATACAACGCACGCGCGAATCGTTTCGTATATAAACGCAATAATTTTTTTTTCCTACAACTCAACCGCGAGTCCCGCGAGCTCCACGGTCTCGATCAGACTTGATTGGGAACGCGTTTGCGTAGCACCTGTGACCCGCGACCCGTCTGCCACTGGCAGTGGTGGTACGCCTTCTACTACGCATCCCTTCGCGACCAAGAGTAATTATTTTATTTTAAAAAGTAAGTAGGATCAGAGATAATACCTTATCAACGGTTAACCTTAAAAACCAGATTTAAATAAGTTTATGGGGGGGGCTTTAACCTCCTAACCCCCCTTTTTCCTCCCTCTCAACTACACTATTGTTTTAAATTGACTCGAAAAAAAAAAAAAAATCATAAAAATAAGTCGATCTGGAGACTAACCCCCCAACCCCCACCCTCTAAAATACACTGTCGATATCAAAAACTATTCTTAAACTAACTTTAAAAAAATCTTTTAAAAAAATTCGATAAGGGGGCTTAACCTTAGTCTCCCTTTATAAAACACTAATTTTAATAACTATGAGCGCTTTAATTAATATTCAAAAAAATTAATAAAATAACTAAAAATTTTTCAAAATATCATTTCTTTTAACCAGAGATATTTATTTTATCCGGTAAAATCGTATTTTGAAACACTAGTCGCTGTGCACCCGTACGCTACACCAACTATGTAATGACCATCGTCGCCAATGCGAATTGTTCCGAACGTTTCAAGTTTCAATAATCAAGCCACTCCTCGTTTTTCATGTTTTCCACCGACGAACAAGCAAAAACAAACAATTTTTAGCTTTTTGTAAAATCAAAGCATGTGAAATATATATATATTCGGTAGTTTTTTTAATCACGTTAATCGCATTTAATTCTTGTATACCTAACCTGACCTTCATATCGCAAAGTTCAATTTTTTTACGTTCAATTTAAAACTCTATAAAAATACCGTTTTTATTTACATGCATTTTAGTGTGGTTTTAGGTAACCTAAATGTGACCTTTGTGCGAGGTGACCGATACTGATAACTTAATAATCTGAAAGAATAATTATTCTTTCAGATTATTAAGTTTTTAACATTTTGATGTTCAAATTTTCGATCAAGAGATTTTTAGAGGTATAATCATTAAAAACTTATATAGCAGAGTAATGACAAAAAATTTAATTTTTATATAATACATCCACACTTAAATAAACTAATGTCTTCTAAAATACTAAGCGAAAAAAAAAATTTTGAATATCAAAATTGGAAACAAAAAACTAATAACTAATGAATATATTTATGCTAATAGTTGTGGTTATTGTTTAAATAATCTAAAGAACACATAGAAATTATATAGATAAAAAAAAAGAAATTTTTTTCTTTTCGAAAATATATTTTTATTTCAACATAAAATTGTACATAAAACGAACCGGATATACTTTTCTTCATGGTGGGTACACTTCATTTCTCGGACAGGAGATGGATATGTCACATTTGACAGATTTAATTAATAGTTTCTTCATTAAAACAAAGTGGAGCTTCTATATGATTATACGATTATACAGAAGTATTATTATAAGTTTTATATCGAGTATGTTTAACTATATATAGTAACAAAATAATCCATGTCAGTTTTTTTTAAATTATCATTATTTTAATAATAGGTAATATTAATAAAAAGGTAATAATAGGTGTTACCTATATGATCACATTTTAAGAACTATTAGTTTCCTACAGAATCTTGCTTTTGAGGCTTCTTTTAATCATTTTATGTAATTATTATATCATAGGTTATCGTTGGTCATTTTTACTAGAAATTTCAAACGCACTTTTGTAATGTAAACATGGCTTCATTTTGAATTTTCAATCGTAGTTGCATTTTATTTTTTATGTAGTTATCGATTGTAGGAACTGCATTTACATTACTGCTTTACTTTAGCTTACCGCATAGCTATAGGCATAATAAAATCTCACGGGCGTTCTGAAACTACGTAGGTGATCAAAGAGTAGGTCATGGTTCCATTTTTGTTGGGTCGCTAATCATTTTTCAAAATTATTATTATTATTAATTTTCGTCGTAAAACAAAAGTCACACAATTGTCACTATATGACTGCTGATTGAGTTGCCAAAATTCTAAATGTTTCAAAAACGGGTCACTCCGTTAAAACTTTTGCAAAGAGACCTTGCGTAGTGTATTAGTTACGTAGTTGTAGTTGTATTAGTAAGTATAGTAGTAGTATTAGTAGCCCAAAGTGTGGGAGGACGTCACGTCAAAGTCGATCATACCCGTCATGCTAAATATTTGGGAAGTTGTTGAACAGTACGTTAGAAAAATACTGAATATCAAGGAGGAGAAGCGACAGAGGCATATCCGTGGGCGGCTATAGAACGGGACTCCAAAGGCGGCGGGTTGGCTAGCCGGTCTGTGAAAAGCAAAAAAAAAATTAAATTATCTCAATACTGTACGATATACATTTTATAAATATTGTACTGTATGAAGTGTACAGTTCTTATTGTAAATTAGTTTGACGAATTTATGGTAAACATGATTGGTATTTTTTAATAAACGATGGCGACCCGACGGGAAAGCAGAGAAAATTCAGTTTTCCCTCAGGCTGAAAATAATTAGAGATAAAAAAAAAAAAAATAGTAGTAGTATTTAGAAATATTATTAGTAATAGTAGTAGTAGTAGTATTAGTGATAGTAGTGGTGGTAGTGGCAATAGCGTATTTCCTCTAACATTAACGATCCATGTGGAGTGTGAGGGAGGTGTGTTTCTGTGACACCCAAAAATTATGATTTACCATTGTGGTTACTGATAGCTTCTCGTTTAAAATAATAGTCCCGTGGTTTTGCATAATGCAACATAAATAACGTTGTTCCACACGTTGCTGCCGTACGAGAATCTATCGAAAACAGAATGTTTCAACGTGGTCACGGATAAATACGCATACGCTATTAATCAACCGAGTGCGTTGTCGTTGGGTTTTGGTTTTAATAACGCGGTTGTTCGAGGTGAAATGCCTACTCGTAAACAACGGAAAAGAATATTGTCAGTAAAAACACCATGTCTGTGGCGAGATAGATTCACGGAAGAAAATAGTAAATGCATTTGGCGTGAAACGTTGACGCTTTTTAGAGTTTTGTGGCCGAATATGGAGTAAAGTCAGCTAGCATTCTCGTATATTAAAATCTTAAGAATTATTATTCAGATTTCTATTGTTAATTAAATATAAAAACGATTTAAGTTAAATTCGCATAGTAATTCAAACAAGAAATCCATAAATAAATGCATATACCAGTGTTTTAGAATTAATTCTGTCGCAGTTCTTATCGAATCGATCGTGTTATCAACCGGTATGTTAAATAATTTATATAAAAATGTTAAAATGTATCATATTTTTAATGAATAATTATATTTTATCTTATCTTTACCCATATTGGAAAATATTATAACCTATACCGGTTATACCTATAGTCACTAAAGCAACCGTATCTTCATCTGATTTCGCATGAGTCTTGTATACCCATTATTCTTAATTTAATAAAAAGCCGGATATGCTTCGCACCGTGGATATCCTAGGCTTCTTGGGTAAGATTTGGTGAGTTTGTTTAATTTTAAATAAATGATAAATAATTTTTTCAATAAAACGATTCTGGTTGGAGCTACAGTTTATGTACGACAATTTCACTTACAAATTATAAAATTTATTAATATTATAATATAAATATTTTGTACTCAGTTTTATATCCCACTATTAACTGAGTACAAAATAAAAACCAAAATTGATGCAAAAAAAAAAACTGTCAGAAAAAAATGTCCATTTTTTCACATTTTTAACATTTTCTTGTACAAAAACATTTTTCATATTTTTCTATATTTAAAATTTCATAAAGTTTGTATTAAAAACAGATAGTTTCCGAGTCATTTATTTAACAATTTTGGATAGTTTTACCAACATTTTTGGAAAACTGTAGAGAATAGTGAAAAAATGACTAAAAGTACCATCTAGATGTGAATTTCAAATTCAAAAAGTTGCTGGTCGAAACTTTTGAACAAGTATTACTATACAAAATAATGTAAGAAGAAATAAAAATAGACACCGTTGTAAAAACACTAGCTACTTGGCTCACTCAGAATCTAAAATAGATATTAAATTGAATTAATTTTATAATAAATTTTACAGTAGTGTTTGTTCAACAACATAGAATTTACTTACATTTAATAATAAATATATAAAATAATGAAGCGATAAATAGTAAATAAATAATAATAGTGACGATTTCAACATTTTGAGATTGAAGTCCAAAATGTATAACGGTTACAGTACGTTTAATATAATATTGTACATACCTATTTCTTAGCTTAAAAAATACATTTTTGTTATGTGCATGCGAGAAACGTGTAATTTTATTGTTTGTTCAATATTCTAAATTTGAAGATAATTTGTTTGAAGTGAACATACGGTTATGTACGATCCACGTGAACATTTTGTTCACCAAAGCGATTTCATATAATTTTCTATAACAACTTTTAGGCAACAAGAATGTGTATGCATATTAAATTTAACGTTCCATGTGGGTAGTTTTGAAACCGTCAAAGACAAACTCGACATAGTTTGTGTGCGGGGTACATATTTCGCAAGAAAAAACAATAAGCCCAACATCCAAAACAATTTAAACAATTTAATCATTGAAACGTTTAATAGTAATTATTCCTGTAGCAATATTATGATCATGATTTATGTTTGAAAGAAGAAGTTAAGGGTATTTCTTAATTTTCGTTATTAAATTTTTAAATTCTCAACCCCCTTCCCTCACCAAATATGTGTGTATACGTATACAAATGACCTATAAGAAGTTTTTGGTGAATCAGTCAAAGTAAACCCATGTCAACTTAAACTTGAATATAATATGTACTTAATAATTTTTTCATTTTTACATTTTCATAAATATTTTGTAAAATGGCGTGAATATTAATTTTTTTATAAAAATTGTTTAAAGAAACATTTATTTCCATAACTTTTGTTCTTACAAGTTTTTTCAATATATAAAAAATTACAAGAAATATATTGACAATTTCATATAAATTCAGTTTTCTTATATATTTTTGTACCTTTTTAATTTTATAAAATCCAATACTCAACAAACTTAATTAATCAGGTTCAAATTTAGTACAAAATATATTAAATTAAAAAATAAAAACAAATATTCATAAAATAATTCCAAACATCATAAATCATTTTTATAGTTTTTCCTACTGTATTATTAGTGACCTTTTATTATTTTGTTACTATTAATATAACTGATTTTTGTGTAAAAGCTAGTATCAATATCAAACCACGGGAATAACTTTATCCTACGCTGTATCATGTATTTATCAATTTTCATGTTGTTAAAAATAAAAATAAATTGTGTACATAAATATGGTTAGCTTAAAATTGACGTACTCATAAAATATAATTGATAAATTGAAATATTTGATATTGATGCAGCTACTTGTGAATTTATTACTTTTTTTAATCCAAAATCATAGGAACTCAAATAGATAAATCGCATAAAATATCTTTATCAATTGAAATATAACGAAAATCAACACAGAGTATCTAACCGTTAATTGTATTTGCGTATAATTTATTGCGATAAATTATCGAATTTAAAGATTTACCTGCTTGTTTGGTAATCGCTGTTTAGTTAAGTATTTTTTGATTATTAAAGGAGAAAAAAAATGTCCGTATAACGAAATACAGATGCAGATGATTCAATATTATTTTGATTTCGTACACAAATTAAATTGACTTGTCGGCAGTGGAATCAATCCGAACTGATCAAGTTATTTTTATGTTTACACGATAATCCATTATAGAAATTATTGTTTACCTTTTATACATCACTGAATTTAAAATAAAAAAAAATAAATAAGTGAGTATAACTCGTTACGTTGCATTTTTATTTGAGACTTATTTAAAATACGTATTTCGTTTAATCTTAAATCAAGAGTACCTTCTAAAACGCTGGTAATAATTTATATAGATAACTTCAAAAAAAAGTTTGTAAACAAACTTACTGACACATTTCCAAAAATACAGTGATTTGGTGATTTTTAATCCCTTGTAAATATATCATGCCAATTTGACTTAAATGATTCCAAATGAATATCAAAAATTTCACTTAATTCTCCAAAAGGGATGATGGAAAATCATTAAGAGTACAAAATTGAAACTATGTAGAATATAATTTAGATGGAAAAACGTTCCGTTTGAAATTGTTATAATACTAAACTTTTCCTAGATACACACTACATTATATTATACGAATACTATGCAGCATAGAAACGTAATTATGCGATTCGTGTGAAGGAGGTTATTACGAAATAAAGGGCTGAGGTAATAAACCGAAAATTAATTAATATTACGGTAGTCTGCAAAGGTCAGATAATACTATTCTCCAATATTTAATTAATGAAATCACTGATAAATAATGATTTTAAACTAAAGTGAAATAAGTACAATGTAAGAACACTAGGGTATTTTGATTAAATTTTTAATGTAAGACGAGCTTCTTCGATTTTTAATGAATGAAAAAAAAAAATAATAAACATCATTGTAAAAACACTAGCTTCTTCACTTTGTTCAGAATCTAAAAATGATTTTATTTTAATACCGCGAAAAATATTTAAACATCACGACACGTTATTAAAATTAATTATAATTGTTTTCAGGACTAATTGTATGTGTACTATTATATATTTTGTTTATCTAATTATAAGACGCGAAATAAGTATAGAATAAGATATATATAGTATAAGTAAACAAAATAGGTATAATCAATACTGACGAGTATACACAACGAATATTATTATACCAACCTAATAATTTCTACTTTTCACCAAAACGCTTTTCTTTGCTTTCTGTACAACACGAGCCTGTCTCTCTACGAACTCCCATGTTTTTTTCTATCCAACGCCTTTCTGCCTCCTATGCGGCCAACTCGTTTGTCAGCTCACTATTATCCGCTTCCGCACGGCCCAGCGCATTTTTCAACTGACGTCTTTTTGCCTCCTACACGAATATTGGCCTCGTCTGTCCGCCACCGGCTCTTATCATTTTCCATTTCGGTCAATAATTCGTTTCCGAGCCGTCTCTTATCCTTTTTTTTTTTTTTTACCGTACAATTCGTTCGCCAGCCAATACCCATCTTTTTCAATCACTGCCAGCTCTTTTCCTCGTCCATAATACAAGTCTGACTCATTTGCTAGTTGTGCACTTTGGCATTTCCAATTTTGTTCACGGTCATTTCTCCGACTTCTCAAATGGTGAACCCGAAGCGGAGACATCAGCGGCACTTCCCTCCAGATCTTTTTTTTTCGTATAATCTATATAATTACAATAGAATATTAGTATACAGGGAAAATTGAAAATATACACCCCTCGAAGAAAATCCGGACATATTCTGCACCACAGGCATTCTCCGCTGTTCGGGTGAGACTTGGTGGGTATGTTAAATTTTAAAGAAACAATAATTTATAATTTCTTCAATAAAACGATTCTGATTGAAGATTTCCGAGATATTGAAAAATATTCTCAAATACGCCACCGTCTAAACTCTAAAGTAATGATTCGCTACAATTTATGTTCTACTGATATTTAAAAAACTAAACACCACTGTAAAAACCAATAGCTTAATCGATTTTCTTAGAATATAAAATTAAATACGAATAAAAATAATCAGAGAATGTGCACTCGAATATATCCTAAAAAGTTTTTAAATGGTGTTAAATGAACTTATAAGACTTGAATGCTCGGTTAAACGTTTCTTATAGACACGTATTTTCAGTTTTAATCACTATTTTGAAATATGAACTCGTTAATATAAATAATAATTAAATCACATAACTTGGTTATTTCAAAAATATCATATAAACAAGCTGCCGGTAAAACAACTGACAGATTGGATGTTTATGCACACATGGATATACGGTCACATCTGTAAGGAGGTAGCTTGACATTATCCATTACTCCCACCTATTAACGAAATTATTCATGCTTCAAGCTTCAACCTGCTGCCTACCTTGTTCTGTAGAAGTGACGCCAAATATGACGTATACTGTGCAGACACATAATATTGGTATATTTAATACATAAATGTAATCAACATAAAAATAAACAGTTAATGTTGGTACATACTGCATATTTTAATGTATTGAAACAATTTTGTCCATTACTTAATTAGTGTAAATTTTGATATATTTATCTCAAGGTACAAAATTCAAATATCTGTTTACAATTTCACATATCTCAACACGGACTTACACTTTAATCAGAATTGAACATATTCTGTGGAAGAGACTCAATTTATAATAAAATACATAATAGTCACCTATGAATAAAGGTGACGTGCAAAAATAGAGAAAAAGAAACCAAAAATTATTAAAAAAAATTTTACGCGGGTATTTATATTTTGTTATTTATGCTTTTGATTCGTTTAAGCTGCATTTTAGTAGGACATTTGTTTCAATTTATTAAGAACAATCTATAGAACTAGTAAAAAAATATTCTAAGTGATGTCATCAGGAATACTACTGAGTTACAATCAGGTCATAATTTGACGCGATGAGTGATATAATATTATATATTATACACATTTTAGATTCTGAATGAAGTGAAGAAGCTAGTGTTTTTAAAATGATGCTTATTTTTTTTTTCTGTGTACAACTTTTCGTATAGAAATACTTGTCCAAAAGTTTCGATCAATAATTTTTTGAAACCGGATTTGCCTCTAAATTGTACTTTAAAGAGGTCATTTTTTGAATTTCTCAATTCTTCAATGTTTTTTTTTGGAAAAAACTACCCAAATTTTGACAAAAACGACTCGAAAACCATCATTTTTTGATCCGAATTCTACGAAAATTTAAACTTAGATAGAAAATCATATAAAAAAGATTTTGGCGCAAGAAAATTTTGAAAATGTGAAAAAAATTTTTGGACATTTTTCGAAAAAATTTTTTTTTTCTTATATTATTAACTTCCTTCGTTCAGAATCGTTTTACTGAAGAAATGATTTATTGTTTCTTTAAAATTTAATTCGCCCGTCAAGAGAATACCACCCGTCGTGCGAAGTACACCCATCGTGCGAAGTATGTCC
>JAIPRM010000571.1:8674-31555 GCA_025469315.1 Stegophylla sp. TES_Ste_2020
TCTTTTAGATTTTGAACGGAGTGAAGAAACTTATGATTTTAAAATGATGTTTTTTTTTTTTTTATCTTTTTAGAAACACTCTTTGGTACAGAAATACTTGTCCAAAAGTAGTTTTTATCAGTATCTTTATGAATCCGGAATCACACCCAGATAATATTTTAAGGAGGTAATTTTTTTAATTTCTTAATACTTTTTTCTAAAAACGAGGAAAATCTGCAAAAAATTGATAAAAAAGTAAAATATAGAATTACCAGAATTTCCATAAAATTAAAAAATGCTTTTTACCAAAACTTCGAAAATAATGCAGCTAAAAACTTGAAAAATTCACCAATTACTAAAAATGGTGACGATATTATATAAAATTATATTATATAAAATTTCAAAAAAAATTGATACATTTTGAGTTAAGTACAGCATTTAAACAAAATTTGGAAATTTTTCTTTTTTTGTTAGTTTTTATGTGAAAAAATATTTGATTTTTAATTTTAAGACTTAAAAATTAAATATAATCTCACTGATATATCTAATTGAGCTGAAAATAATAAGTCAACTTTTTTCTCTATAACGGTTTGAATTAAGACATTTTTACGAAATTCGTTAGTTTTACTCAAAATTACACACTTTAACGTGCATAAAAAAAAAATGGTTCGACCGATTATTTTCGAACTTTGTGTCTAAGTAGAAAATTTTATTCCATTTTATTTTGTGCAAAAAAATTTCCTACGGACAAAAAATTAAACATTTTACAAGGGTTTTATTGGAAAAAAAAAAAATCAGAGAAAGTACAGACAAATATTATAAAAAAAAAACCGGACATACTTCGCATGATGGGTGTACTTCGCACGACGGACATATTAAATTTTAAAGATACGATAAATCATTTCTTCAGTATTTCTATATGAAAAGTTGTACACAGAAAAAAAAAATAAACATCATTGTAAAAACACTAGCTTCTTCACTTCATTCAGAATCTAAAATATTTCTAGTTTATTTACAGTCAAGAAGATTGATAATGTTTTATTGATAAGTATTTTTCAACGCTGAATTTTCGGAGGTGGTTACAACCTCATAACCCCCTTCTGAATACGCCACTGTATAAATATATATTTATATTTTTAATTTAGAACAACTAAATACCAGTCCCATAAGGGTGCCATAACAACATGTCAGCATGTTTGTACTATTTTTTTTTTCATTTATTTAATTCACAATTCTTCTCTGTGTTTACTTTACATGTAAATCGGAACTAATTTGTATTTAGTCCAATAGGCGAATGAGTCCAATAAGCAGCGACCCATGTATTATAATATTGATATTAATTAATCTATTAATCATTTATATGTTTGTTAAATTAGGTTTTGCAAAGTTTAATATTACAAGATAAATGTGATTTAATTGAAATTGGAAACGTCTTTGATCATTTGAATATTGTTTATAAGAAACACTTAAACAAACAAATAATGACTGCTAATCCATTACAAAATGACTACTTGATTATTTCTGAATCATTACGATGCAAGGTTGTAATAGAACAGTTAGATGTTTATAAGCATGTGTTTGTCAAATTAATTGATCAATTAGAAAATACTAAAGGTAAAAGTCAATTTTATATTTATTTCATAAATCTATATGCTGTTCCCCGAAAGAATGCAACTGGGTGGCACCCAAAACTCGTCTATTGTTGTGCATTTCCACCATTTTTCTATCGCAAATGCTTCCTGTTGGACGCTGTCGCTATCACTATTGTGGCGCAGCGCTCTGTGGTAATCACATCTGGTGGGAGAAATTAGACCTTGAGACAGCAAAGACCAATCATTAGAATGCGCCAGTGAGTTGCGTTCTCTTGGGGAACAGCTTGTTATATTGTGTTTTATTTGTATTTCTAATAATATAATTCTATATAATTCTATAATTAATTTAATTGCTTTAAACTTAAATATATGATATGATATGTATTATGGTTGTGATTCTTCGCAGCCAGTCCTATGAATGAAGAAAAAATAAATGATAAAAATCATGTTGTCTGGGTTATTATTTTAAGCGTTAGGGGTGGCCACTAGGTGTACTATACTAAATATTCTTCATTTGGGGATTACAAGCTTTTGGCGAGAAGGATGAGAAAGTTAATATATTTTGGTTTTCTGTAAAAATCTCGAAAACTAAGCATTGTAGTGAAAATAAATTTCAGTGAGAAATTTAAATGACTATTTTCCTATAAAAAAGATTTTAAATATATTTTTACTTAAAGCAATAATTTAGCAATAATTAAGTCAACAAGTATGAGAAACATGTTTTTCCTCCATAAATATTCACTGTAAGTAATTACTGCTATTTTAACATTTTGATCCATATAATATAACTACATAATTTTCTGTTAATAATTTGTTGTGTTCCAAAAAAAATATTACGAAATACGAATTGAATGTTTGAAAATTCAGGTACGCTTATTTATATATTTGATTGTGATTTTCGTATTACCATTTTCTAATCAATCACGTGGCACATGGTCGTACCACAGAATTCTGTATTAATACCTCGCACGGCATCCAACACATATGATATGTGTCTGAAGCACAGTTATTTAGAGTATAGATATCTATATAGAGTATAGATACCATCTATAGCCGTAGTCCACTGGTTCTTAATCTTTTTTGGTGTAGCGCCCCTTTATCAAAGTAACTAACTACTAACACCCCCTCCTATCAATGCTTTTTTTTAGTTGTACATGTATTAGTATTTTAAATTAAAATAAAAACTTTATTTAAAAAAATAATATATACTTAATTTTACTCAATTAATTATGAAAAATTATTATTTTTATATATAAAAAAGAATACTTAATTAATATACCTCTTCAGTGACTGCTTTGTGCTTTACGAATAGCTAATGATTTTGCAATGTCTGGTTCTATATTGGTTAACATTAAATGCAGGCCACCTTTGTTGCAAATATTCAACCAATTTCTTTGTTTCGTTACAAGCTGAACACAAACACTGAATCCTTTTTCTGCTAAATATGTGGATGGGAACAAATTAACTATTTTGATTAAACATTGTATCATAATTAGTGCTAATATGATTTTTTTGTATTTTTTTGGAAGCTCATCGCTCGAAGTTCTATTTACAGCGATTTCATATTAATATTTACAATCAAAATAAAAAAGTGTGTTCTTTGCACCTTGGGTGAGATACTCTTGATAAGTGTGTTGAATTTTACAGAAACAATAAATCATTTCTTCAATTAAACAATTTTCTTCAACTAATTCACAATAATTATCAATTTTGAAACATTAAACTTAAATGTTTAACTAAAAATTATTTTGTTACATACAACATGTACAAAAAATGAAAATTGATTTTCATATATTCACTTACACCTAATGACTACTGCATAAATAATTTCAAATTACAATATTACAATATAATATAAACGTTGTAATAAAATAAAAAATAAAGCAGCTTTAATTATCGTAAATCGACATTAATGCACTATAACATTATTAGTATTAATGTTTATGGTCAGTCAAGGTTGAAAAAAGTGCAAAATATTTATTTAACTGATTAGAACCTGGTACTGTCGCATTATATTCTGATGCCTTAACCAGTATACCACAAGAACAGTGTTGAAAACATTTGAAATAGTAAGTATTTAATAACCATAAAATAATAAAATATAATAACCAAAAATATTGAATTTTCAAAATAAAATAATTAGAAAACTATTGATGCACGTGGATTTTAATTCACACCATTGTATTCAGTGTCGAATTCAGATGGCAATATAACATAATCAACCTTCTTCAGTGTTCATAACGAGAAATATATCAAAATAGGTATTTGTCCACACTTTCTCATTTTTTTTTTTTCAATAAAATCCTTGTAAAATGTTAAATTAGTCATCTGTAAGAAATTTTATTGCACCAAAATATTCGTAATGAAAATATCCACATAGGAACCAAGTTTCAAAAAGATCGGTTGAATCAGTTTTCTTTTATGTACATTAAACTGTGTAATTTTTGGTAAAACTAACAAATTTCGTCAAAATTCTAATTTCAAATGGTTATTGAGAAAAATGTTGACTTACGATTGTTTGAGATTTTTTCAGTTCAATTAGACATATATGTGCGTGAGATCATATTACATTTTCAAGTTTTAATACCAAGAATTAAAAATTTTATTACATAAAAGCTTATAAAATACGGGAAATTTCTAAAACTTTCAAAATGCTCAACTCAAAATTGATCAAATATTTTTGAAATTTTTATGAAGTGTTTTCGTGACCAATTTCAGTAGTTGGTAAATGTTTCAAGTTTTTACTTGCATTATTTTTGAAGTTATGTTAAAAAATAATTTTCAATTTTACAAAAATTCCAGTAATTGCAAATTTTGCCGTTTTTTTGTCAATTTATTGACAGTTTTTCCGCTTTTTTGAAAAAATTATAGACATTTAAATAATGACCTCTGTAAAGTACCATCTGGTTGTGATTTCGGATCAGGTAGAATTACTGATCAAAACTTTTGGACAAGTATTTCTATATGAAATAGTGTTTCCAAAAAGCAAAAAGAGAGAAAAAAAAATAAACAATTTAAAATTGTAAGCTTTTTCACTTCATATAGAATCTAAAAGCTGGACACACTCAACACTATGGGTTTTCTTCACTTCTTAGGCGAGATACATCAATTCTTTAATAAAACAATTCTGTGAAAAGCTTCAGTTAATTATATACAATAATAATTGTCAGTTTTATATTGATTAGGTACCTATGTTGAACAAAATTATTACATATTTACATTCTATCCAAAATTCGTCGTTGATAGAGTATGGTTGAAGTTTCAAGATTAAAGCATCTTTTGGAAAGGGTAATAATAGGAAAGTCTGTATCCATATAATTATTTATGAAAATTATAATTTTATTTTATTTTGAAGTTTAAAAATCTTCTAATGAAATATTGCCACTAATTATTTTAACAAAAATATAAATATAAATTGATTTATGTGATGAATGAGTTATTAATTTGTAAAATGAATTTATTACATAATAATGAGGAAGATAAATTTGCTGTTATTTGGACCAGTTTTTGAGCTGTAATTCTAACTTTGAACACATGTAAATAATTATTCATGTAACCAATTTTCATAAAAATTGTAGGAAACGTGTAGGAAAACACATGAGAAATTTTTTGGTAAAAGAAAATATTGAGCATATTTAAAAATTCAAAAGTTATATCGTTTTGATTGAAAAAATAAATGGTTATTTTATGTAAAAATGACCAATTTCAAACAAGTTTAAACAGTTGTAAAATCTAAATTTAACTTGCGATTTTTAAATTTTTCAATTTAGGTTAAGTTAATATACAATATATGTGAGTGATATTATGTTAAAATTTCAGTTAATAATGTCAGGAAATAAAAATTGTATTCGAAAAATAGTAAATTTACCCCAAAAGTGGTCAGATTTTGTTGTAAAAATTGTCCATCTGTATTACACTATTGTTGATAATGGGTGAACATTTCAAGTATATTGTATTATTAGTTATGGAATTATAATGAAATTAATGAAATCGATTTTCTTAAAATCCCATTTTTGGCATATTTTGCTGAATTTACTTTATTTTTTGATAGGTTTTCCATGTTGTTTGGAAAAAGTATTGAGAAATTTGAAAAATAACCCCTTTAAAATACCATCTGAGTGTGATTTCCGATCTAAAAGGATACTGTATGAAGTTTTAGATTCTGAACGAAGTGAAAAAGCTTATGTTTTTACAATGATGTTTATTTTTTTTTCTCTCTTTCTGGAAACACTTTTTTGTATAGAAATACTTGTCCAAAAGTTTCGATTAATATCTCTATGGGACCGGAATCGTACCCAGATGGTACTTTTCAATTTTTCAATACTTTTTCCAGAACGGGAAAAAACTGTCGAAAAATTGACGTAAAACGGCAAAATATGCAATTAATTACCGCTATTTCCGTAAAATTGTAAATTACTTTTGATATAACTTCTAAAATAATGCAACTAGGGACTTCAACTTTTCACCAACTACTAAATATAGTTACGAAAACATTTCATAAAATTTTCAAAAATATTTGATCAGTTTTGAGTTGAGTATAGCATTTTGAAAATTTCGGAAATTTCTCATTTTTTGTTAGTTTTTATGTAATAAAATTTTTGATTTTTGATATTAAGACTTGAAAATTTAATATGATCTAACTGACATATATGTTTAATTGACCTGAAAAAAATCTCAAAAATCGTAAGTCAACTTTTTTTTTATACTCGATTGAAGTTAGAATTTCAACGAAATTCGTTAATTTTACCTAAAATTATGCACTTTAACGTACATATAAGAAAATTGGCCAAACCAATTATTTTGAAATTTGGTGTCTCGATAAAAAATTTCATTGCAAATATTTTGGTGCAATAAAATTTCTTATGGATGAATTATTAAACATTTTACAAGGGTTTGATTGAAAAATAATTGGAGAACATACAGACAGATATTAGGAGATATCTATTGATTATAGATAAATAATTGCTGAATGTTGATAATGTTTTATTGTATCTTATGTATTTTTCGACGCTGAATACGATGGTGTGAACGAGCAACAATAGTTTTCTAACTATTTTATTCTATTTTGAAAATTCAATATTTTCGGTTCTCATACTAAAAATACCTACTATTTCACCTACATGGTCAAGTTATGTTTTGTAGTGTAATGGTAGCGGAACCTGATTACCAGGTGACAGTGCCTGGGTTTGGTTCCAGCCCGGTACTCCGATTTTTCACATTTTTTTTTATTATATTGTAACTTTATTCAGAATCGTTTCATTGAAAAAATGATTTATTGTTTCTTTAAAATTCAATTCACCCGTCAAGAGAATCCCACTCGACGTGCAAAGAACACCCCGACGAGCGAAGTACACACTTTTTAAATATATATTTTTATATATAAAAAAAAAAACCTTTGTGCATTAAAAAAAAAAATATAGTTTCGGTTGTTTGCAGCTCTTGCCATGGGACTTGTTTGAATGGTCCTCCATCATTGGACATACAATAAGTTCATACGATTTTGACAATTTGGCCATATGATTATTAATAATATGTAAATTGCAACTATTAAAATAATGACTGTGTAAAATTGATTGTGTAAAAGAATAAATAATGTTTTGATATATATATATATATATATGCATAGTGTTCTTTAATAATTGTCCAATTTTCCACCTGCCCTTTCACAAAAATTTGACCCTTCCTTTTCCATCCATCTAAGGCTCACAAACTCCAACTGGAGACTTTTAATATACTATACTTAGGAATTACTTGTATCTCTTAATACTATACAAATTTTTACATACATAAATTTCAGTATTATATTGAATGCATTGAATTTATTCAGAAAAAACCCGTTTCTTTTCTTGTGGACTTTAAGGACCTCTACATGCTTAACTATTGCTTCTAACTAATACATCTACTAAAAACTTGTGACTCTGGTTGGGGACTTTTAGTATAGTATACCTAGGGGCCAACTCCTTACTTAAAACAATAATTCAAACTACATGATGTTTTACATTTATTTGCCAATTTTAAGTCTTTGTTGACTGGACCATACAATGTAGGTACCGTCCCAAATAGATATGTTTTGATTGTGAAAATATAAGCTGTTGCGATCTAAATTATGTGTTGACTTTTTGTACATTGAGTTATATATGCTTTGAGGATGGGAAAGCTGTTTAAGTTATTACCAGGATCATATTCAAAGTTTAATTTTGGGCGAAGCTAATGAAAATACATAAATATATCTAAATTTAATGTTTTTAAAACCATAATTTTTGGTTATGAAATTTTAATTGTATTATATTTCACTATTTTATTCAATTTTTTGTAGTTTTTCCTTGTTTAAAGAAAAACTGTCAAGAATTTGTGGAGAAAACGACCTCTCCAAAGTACAGTCTTCTTGGAATATCTTACTGGAAACAAATCATAAACGTCTTGATCCTTTTACATTATTGATTAAAAAGTGTTTTTAGAAAGAAAAATGATCATCATTGTTTCATTACTAGATTCTTTGGTGCTATTTGAAAATATTAAATATTAAGTTTAGGATTTTAGCTCTTCAATTATTGGCAAGATTATTTAAAGCATTGTACATTTACAAATTTTATATATATATATATATATATATTTACATTGACATTTTACAAATTTCTTTTTCTGTTTGGAGGAAGGATTGTTGTACCTCGGCCGACCCTATAAATATAATCTTTTTTTGTAATGATTTTTACTGAATAGTAAGAAGAGTAGATTTTAAGATGATAAGAGGATGACCTAAAAATAAATGGTGGGATGTAATAAAGAATAATATTTTGTGATCGTTAGGTGTTTTTGTTAAGACTAAAAGATCGAGCAAGAGTTAGTTAAGGACTAATGTTAGTCATCAACTTATGTTAATGAAATAATTTAAGCTGTTTACCTATAAATAACATGTAAATAATAATATTAAATTAAATATATGTGTATCATATATGTTTGTAATGAAAGACATTTTGTATTATATCAAATTGTTATAAAATGTAACATTTTTATTATATTGCAGGTAATAAGAAATTTGCAGTTGCAGTTTTAGTTGAGTACATACGATCACTGATGGATAACAAAATTATTGTTGAACACTTTCTTTATGAATTACTCATAAATTGCCTTGTTATTAACAAAATGTATTATCAGCTTCATCAAATGGTACAATACCATATTTTCATTGATTCTAAGCCATTGGTAATTCTTATATATATTATTTATTTGATAATTAATTGAATTATTCTGTAATATAATCTACGACCTTTATAATATATTAATTTACTTAGTTTTTTTATGCGCTAAATCATTCTATTATACTATCAATTTAATTTTAACCAAATAATGAATAACATTACTTAAAAAAAAAGATATTAGTTCCGTAAAAAAACTGGATATACTTTGCACCTCGGATGGGAATCTCTTGGCGGATATATTAAATTTTATAGAAATGATAAATCATTTCTTCAATAAAACAATTTTTAGTGGAGCTTCAGTTAACCCTAGAATGTTTACCTTATTTTTACACCTATTTTAATAATCATTCATCAAATTTATGAGAGTGTCATAAAATGTATACAAGTATACCAAAATTAATGAGATATTTTTCTATTCTTTGTTGTACTTATTAAATAAATAGATTACTCAAAAATTACAATATGTCTAATAATATTAAATAAAAAAAAATCTTGAAACATAAATTTGAATTGTAGGTTCTTTTACTTTAACAAAAAATACATTAAAAGTAAATAATAATCATGAATACAATTTAGGCATTTTATAAGTATTATTTATATGCATATAATACATTTTTGGTAAGTGGAACATTGAGTTTTGATAAAGCGCCTTTTTTATAGTCACGGTAGCTACAAACTTTTTGTTTATTGATATAAAATGCTTCTTCTGTTGGTTCATTTTTGTGATTGTGTTGAGTTTTTTACCCCTAACGAACAGCAATATTTGGTTTTATTTTATTGTTAAAAATACTTTACAATATGTATGAAAGATACATGGGAGGTAGAGTTCAATAAATATGCTAAAAATAATCAATATCAAATCATCAATGTACCTCAAATTGGCGAATGATTATCATTTTAGGGTTAATATAAAATAGTAAATAGCAATTGTCAGTATGTTTAAAAATTGTTATTATAAACAGAATAATTTATGTCCAATTCATTATTTGTGTAAATGATTAAATTTGTTTTATAAGTTTAATAAGTACAAGTACCACCAAGTGGTCGAAAGTCAACCAAAATAACAATATTAATTCATTCTTATGTGATTCTACACTGATCTTAGATACTTATGTATTATACTGATATACATACATTGAACTTAAATGTTAAATTAAAAATAATTTTGTTACATACTACCTATTTTATGAAAAACAATAATTAATTTTTATATTTTCCTTTACACCTGATTATTCCATAAATAATTTCAAATTACAATAAAATTTAAATATCATAATAAAATAATAAGCAACTCTAATTAACGTAAATCAGCATTAATATAAAGCATTAATTTGCTATAAGATAATTAGTATTATGTAATGTTTACTGCGTCACCTCTGGTCCGTAATATTTGAAAAATGTACAAAATAATAATTTTTTGGGTAGGGTTTCAAAACCCATACCATTTGCTCTCTGTGACGGAGAGTGTTACTCTAGACTGTCATATTCGTGTCAACAAGGGATAAAATATTGTATATTTAACAAAATAAGCGCATATACTAAATTTTCAAAATTGATTAATTCTGTAACTATTGATGGGGGGAGGGGATTTTAGTTGCACCATTTTACACAGTGGCGTAAAATGCATAAGATGGTAAAAAAATATTGCTAAAATTGTGGATCATAAACTTGAAGTGTATCATACTGTTTGTTCATATTTTTTCAATCAAACTCATATAAACTGTTTAATTATTCTTCCGTAAAAGAAATTATTGCACCAAAATATTTGCAAGGAAATTCTCCATCTAGATAAGTAAGTTTCAAAAAGATCGGGTGAACCAATTTTCTTGTATGTACGTTGAAGTGTGTAAATTTAGATAAAACTAACAAATCCGTCAAAATGCTAACTTTAAACGATTATAGGGAAAAAAGATGACTTACGATTTTCAATGTGAGTAAGGTTATATTGAATTGTCAAGTCTTAATAATAAGAATTAAAAATTTTATGAAATAAAAACTTTTTTTTAAAAAACTGAGAAATTTTCAATATTTTCAAAATGCTATACTAATTGATCAAATATTTTTGAAATTTCTATGAAGTTTCCTTATAATCATGTTTAGTAGTTGGTGAAAGTTTCAAGTTTCTAATTTCATTATTTTAAAATTAATTTCTGTTTTATGAAAATTATAATAATAGCATATTTTCTTAATTTTCTGATAATTTTCCTTTATGCATAGAAAAAATCATGATAAATTTAAAGAATTACCTCTTTAAAATACCATTTGAATGTGATTTGGGATCTATAAAGATACTGATTGAAACTCTCGAATTTCTTTACAAAAAAGTAAAAATAAAAAAAAAATATATAGTAAAATGATTTGCTCTGTTCAGAATCTAAAATCAAGATTATCAAAAATCATATAAATGTTTATTTAATTGCTTGTAGTTTTTGAGTTATTAAAATAAATTTCATGGAAATCTAGGTCATGGCATAACTTTGCCGTTTTTACTCGATTTATTGGTAGTTTTTCTTAGTTTTTGGATAATTATTCAAAATTTTGTAAAATTACCTCTATAATACCACAGGAAAGTCAATTTCTAATCTTCAAAGTCGCTGTACATTTTTTTGAACAAGCATTTCTGTACAAAAAGTGTTTCAATAAAAGGAGGAAAAATAAATATCATTTAAAAAAATAAGCTCCTTCACTCCATTTAAAATCTGAAATTATACATCTTTCCACATTAAAACAAAATAAATATTAACTCAATAAAATTTTACCATCCCTCCGAATTTCTCTTTGCAGCTGTATAGTTCACAATGTTTTAAATCTGCTTCTGAATGGAGCACTAAAACCATTTAGTTCTATTGTGAAGAAGAATTAATTAAATGTAACCAATATATGAATAAATAATATAATATATTATTTATATTTTATTTTTTTAATTATAATTTATAATTTATACTGCACTTATGTTATATTTTAATTAAATTTTCAACTTAAATATTTCAATATTAAGAATTATTATTTATTATGTAATAAATAGTTATATATTTAAATATTTTTCTTTTTATACCAAGTCAAAATCCATTCTTACTTTATAAGTATGTATCTATAATTAATTACTTTGATACTTTCTTAAAATTATCTTAAAGTATTTTCTTTAACTGCTAGTCATTCAACTATACTTGTATAAACTATAGTAATATATAGCACCCCTCTAATTTTGTCTATGTACATCTACAGTAATGATTGAGTTAAAATATGTTAGTTTATCCTATCTTTATAGAATTAAATTTAATATATTTCAAATCCATATATTTTGTATTTTTAACTTACTTTTTTTTTTATCAATTTTTAGATAATAATGTCAATATCAGCAAACAGTAGTCAACTTTTTTAAAATTGAATATTTTAAACTTTTAAGAGTAGTTCTACATTACATTAGTCATTAAACTTTCAGTATTAGTTGATTTTTACTAAATATTATTAAAGATATTTTTTTATTTTAAGCCACTAAACAAATAGCTAGTAATAGCCTAAATTTTGTTACTAGTGGATTTCATCATATATTTCTCTTTAAATTTTTTTTAGCGCTGAGGGGAAGGGAGCTTCATTTTTTGTTATTCTGATTTTTGATTTTAAATGTATATCTATTTAATATTAATCAAGTATTTCATAATTCAATGTAAATAATTATTTTATTTTAGGCTTGCTTAATTTTATCATTGGAATCAGTTTATCCACCAGCTTACCAAATAGCTTTAGATATGTTGCATAGATTAAATACAGCTCATGAAGAAATTTCTGAAGTTATACTTTCCAAGAAACAAGTCATCCCAGCCATGAGGCAAGTATAATATACAGTACAAGTAATATTAAACACTGGTAGTAGCTTTCACAGGTGTTTGTGAAACAGTGGCATGGGGACAGAAAATTTTGCTAGGTGAAAACATATATTATTGGTAGCCTTTATCAATTTTTGATACCTCCCTCAAATATAAAAAATATTTGTAGAAGTACGCTGGGTATTTTATCATAATTTATTTTACAAGAAAGTTATGAGCCTATCATATTATTATATTATACATGGTCAAAACACGTTTGAAAATGAAATGTTTTTAAAAGCCCAACATACAGCCATAGATAATGTTCTTATATTTATGTTTGATAACAAATCACATTACTCTAAAATTAAAACTAAAAACATAAAGTGGATTTTACTTAACGAAAATTCGCTATGTTGTGCATTGGTAAAACAAAGATAACACATGCGGATGTAGTATCCTCTTATGATTTAACTTAATGTTGTTTTGACGAGCAATTTTTAACTCGTCTTGACAGACAAATCACCAATATTGAATATTTTTATTTAAATTAGGATTTTAATTAGTATTGCAAATATTTTACAGTATTTTGTATTGATGTAAAAAAAAAAAATTCTCATTATGTGGAGGCCTGGGACTCCTTTGATCACTCCAGTCATGTTTCCTATATTATAAAAAATTTCAATTTTATCAAAATTGATGTGACATATTAATTATGAAAATGCATTATTTATCTTTTTTTCATTTAGATAAAAAAATATTCATCTTTTTTAATTAAATTAAAATTTTATATCTTTTATAATTATCTATATAGATATTAAGATTATATAGTCTAAATTGTATTATCCTTATTTATTTATAGTCTTTATTTATCTATAGTGAAAATTTTACACTGAATAAAAAATGATATTAGAACAATTGGTATAAATAGCAGTAAAAATTAAAATATCAAGTCGAGCAGACAAAAAATCACAGAAGAGAATTCAGCCTAATGCACTTATTTTATATTCCAAACTCGCACTGAAAAATTTAGTGATGCTTATAATATCTGAAATCTTGTAAAAAAAAATAATTTTATATCTACGATATTAACTACACAAACCAACCTCTGTAATATATTTCGAATACTATCATTTACACTTTACTTTGATATGTTTATAATTTCAAATAATATTATTTACTCTTAATACTTATTATCAAACTACCCACCCTTAAATATTGATGGAGTCACAGCTCCTTAAAATCATCAACATGACACTATTGATGAAATATTTTGTGTAAAGCGTTACTTAAAATATTTCAATGTCCATTTCACGTAAAGACCATTCATACATATTCTTACACAAGTAGCTTCCAATAACAAGTTACAGAAGTTAACATGTGCCTACAGGAATTGATGGTGTACCATTCGCAATATAATTAATGGCATATGTGATTTTACAGCATTTATTATAATTTAATATAATTATTTTCTATTTTCAGATATATGTCAAAACATAAAATACTTGACCATTCTACATATAGAAAACTAACTGAAATAGCAATTTCAACTGATAATTCAAAAATATTGCATTCCACCCAAGAAGAATTTGAACAAAGAAAATTAACATTTAATCATCTTGATACAAATATAAAAAGCTAATTTTAATATCTCAAAAAATAAAAAAATGTAAATAATATGATCATATTATTTTTCAAAGTATTCAATTTGCTTTGATGATTTCAAAATGTTGTTATTTACTTATATGATATTATCATTTATAACTATTTATTATAAATTTTCCATACATTATAGTTGTAAAATATTTATGTTATAGTTTAAAATTATTTATTTATTGTTATTATTGATAATTTAATATGACCATACATTTAATAATGTTTATTTATATATTATTGGAAAAATCTTTATTCACCAAAATTAGTTTTAATATCCATAGTTTTCAATCAGCTGATGGAGTGTCACTTTTATATTGTATAGTTATTCATTATCTACCTAATTACAGTTGTTTTCTATCTCAGTGATCTATTATCATAGATATGTAAAAGCTAGATATACTACAAAGTCTTCTCAGGTGAGACTTGGTTGGTGTGTGAAAGTTTATTGAAATGATAAATCATTTCTTCAATAAAACGATACTGAGCAATCTTAGCTCAATAAAACTTCTGTTTATTAAATACATGTTTACTTAAAACTGAGAACAAAAATTAATTTTTTTTTAGTGTTACGTATAAAAAAATTACTCTCACCAAAATATTTTTTATAATATTATAGTTTATCTATATTTAAATTTTCATAAAGTTTAGATTAAAAAATTAAAAAATTGAAGGTTTTAGTCAAATTTTTGGTAGTTTTTCTCAAATTTGAGGAAAAATTATTGAGAATTTAAAAAAACGATCTAACATTGTCATTAGTTAAAAATTCTGATTCAAAAACTTGCTGGTAAAAATTTTGGACAAGTCTTTCTATTCGGATAAGTGTTCTCAGAAAAATAAACATTGTTAGTACACTAGCTTCCTCATTCCACTCTGAATCTAAAATCAAATTTAAATTATACATTAAAAACAAATTTATGACAATATATTTGTATATAATACTATGAAATAAAGATGTATATTTTGTTTAAACATTGTATTTATGTGGTTACACACATCTACTTATAATTCTCATTTTTGACATTGGGATGCATTTTATATTCTATATAGTTATCTTGGATATGCATCAATTGATCAAGTGACAATTGATGATGAGCATACTGAAATTTTGGAAATATAATAATATATTTTCATAGTATTACAAACACTGTAAACTCAAGTTTTTTTTAAACATATTTTACAATATAACATTTTTTTAAATAATAAAAATGTCTCTCTAGAAAAACTAGGATTTTGTACATAAAAGATTTTTCATTCGAAGCAATGTTATGCTGTTATCAGTATAAATATAGTAACAGAGGTTACTCTTTGCCTTCTAAAAAAAGAAGGGGACGTACACACAGAGCAACATTATGTCCTCTTGATATGTTGATGCTATAAACTTCTTGCACATATGGTATAGATTCTATTCAATGTGTATGATCTGAGATACATACATATTACCCTCCCCCTTCAAATAAATAGTCTCATATGTAAGAAAAATTATTTATTATTAATGAGTACAAAACAATATTTTTGTGTAAAAAAAATTATAGTTTGTTATAAAAAAAACTTATTTGTATTTTACATATATTAGATATATACAATATTACATAGCAATATAATTCATACATAAGTAATACAAAATTTGCAATTAGCAATCAGTCAGTCTTGAAAAAAAAGGGTCAAACCCATTTTATTAAAATGGACAGAAAAAAAATTATATATGATTAAATAAACATATAATTTTGTAAATGATTTACAACCATGGACGCCATGTTGGACTTTCTTGACATATTGAATTTATATGGAAGGCTTGACGAAGAAGATTAGAAATCTGAAAATACAATATATATTGCTTAAGATCTATTTTATTTATATTAAATTAAATGCCGCTAGTATTACCGAATTGTCTGTTAGATTTAAATTAAGTATACCAATATTTTTCTTAATAGAAATAATGCATTCATCCACTGATTCCATAATTGAGTCTTTATCAAAACGTAACTTTTTGTCATTTTTCTAAAAACAAT
The DNA here is from genome assembly GCA_025469315.1 of Stegophylla sp. TES_Ste_2020. Classification (NCBI taxonomy): domain Eukaryota; kingdom Metazoa; phylum Arthropoda; class Insecta; order Hemiptera; family Aphididae; genus Stegophylla; species Stegophylla sp. TES_Ste_2020. Next base: position 24,916 of record JAIPRM010000571.1, read on the forward strand.
TATAATTGATAAACTCTTAATGGAAAATCAATATTAAATAATTACTTTGTTTTAGAATGTGCATAAAAATATTTTAATTTAGCTAAACAAAGTTACAAAACAAGTAACTTTTTTTTTTTTCTAAATAATTTCTGATTTAAAAAGAAACTGGAGAGAACGATTGCCACAGGCAGTAATGTTTAGGGGTAGCATTATTTTACATGGATAGTACCGTTAATAAATGACAATGTTAATTGGTTGAAATTTTTATTTTTATTACTAAATATTCTATTATGATCACTATTGATACAAATTGGTATGCTCAACTAAGAAATATTTCAGAAATTAGTTGTATTTACAATATTGTGATGACACTGTGTGATCTTCTATTAGAGTATACAATATTCCATATTATAGGTATTGTAAATCAAAAAAAAAAAATATTATATTAAAAATTTATCTATGTTGTCCTGTATCGAATAATAATTGTTCTTCAGTATGGTCATTTAGAGCATTAAAAAGAATCAATAACCTAATTTGAGGTTGAGAATGATGGACGAAACAGTTTTGCCATGCATTTAGTTTTTCTAGGCATTAAAGCTAACAAAAAATTAATGTAAACATTTTTTTCCCGAGCTTGTTAATAAATAATAAAAAAATAAATAATGTAAATAAATAATAATAAAACTACTTTATATGTGTGAAAAAAAATTGAATAAAAAGTTATAATTAATTTAAGAGGGAAGGGATAAAAAACCAATTTCTGAATACATCTCTAGTACTATGGTAACCATTGTGGCATTGACAACCATTATAATCATTGTAACCATGGTAACATGGTAAAACTGTGGCTATAGTAACACAATACTCAATAAATGTTAACATACAATTTGTATAAACTCTGAACAGAATCTTTTTATTAAAGAAATGATAAATTGTTTCTTTAAAATGCAATACATCCACCAAGAATATTCAACACGGAAAGTGAAGTATAGCATGGTGCAAAGTATGTTCAGCCTTTTTGGTATATTAAATGATAAAAAAAAAAATATTCTAGAAAAAATTGATTTTTGATTTAGTGGTAAATTTATACCCTACTATTAAAAAATTTGTACTTTGCACCTAGGGTGGGATACTCTTGAAGAGTATGATGAATTTTAAAGGAACGATAAATCATTTCTTCAATAGAGCTATTCTGAGCGAAACTTCAACTAATACACAATAATAATTATCAGTTTTGAAGAGCTAAACTAAAACTTTAAACTAAAAATTATTTTGTTGCACACAACTTTTATGAAAAACTAAAATTGATTTTCATATATTAACATACACCTAATGAATACTCCACAAATAACTTCAAATTACAATAAAAAATTAACATCATAATAAAATAATAAAATAAAGCAGTTCTAATTATTGTAAATCAACATTTATGAACTATAACATATTTAATACTGATGATTATCAAGGCACCTTTGATCAGTCAAGGTTAAAAAAAAGTGCAAAATATTTAGTTCACAGGGTAAGATCTTAATCTGGCACTGTCGTTTTACCTATTGCGCCACACTAACAGCGTTGAAATAGCATGTATGTAATATAATAACCGAAAATATTGATGTTCAAAATAGAATAAAATAAATGGATTTTAATTCACACCATCGAATTCAGCGTCGAAAAATACATAAGATGTCGATAAAACATTATCAACCTTTTCGAATGATTATTATGTAAAATAGAAATAGTTTTATAATATTTATCTGTAATTTCTCCAATATTATTTTTCAATCAAACCCTTGTAAAATGTTTAATTCTTTATCTGTTAAAAATTTTAATGCACCAAAAAATTCGCAATGAAATTTTTTACCGAAGTACTAAGTTTCAGAAAAATTTAGTTGTACCAATTTTCTTTTATGTACATTAAAGTGTGTAATTTTAGGTAAAAATAACGAATTTCGTCTAAATTTTAACTTCAAATAGTTATAGAGAAACAATTTGACTTATGATTTTCAAGATTTTTTCAGGTCAATTAGACATATATGTCCGTGAGATTACATTGACTTTTCAAGTCTTAATATCAAGAATCAAAAATTTTATTACATAAAAACTAACAAAAAATGATAAAATTTCAAAATGCTTAACTCAGAAGTGATCAAATCTTTTTGAAATTTTAATTAAATGTTCTCATTTTTAATAGTTGATGAAAGTTTCAAGTCCCTAGTTCCATTACTTTTGAAGTTATGTTAAAAAGCAATTTTCAATTTTACGAAAAATTTCTGTAATTACATACTTTGCTGTTGTTAATTTTTTGATAGATTTTTCACGTTTTTGGGAAAAGTTTTGAGAAATTTGAAAAATGACCTCTTTAAAGTACAATCTGTGTGTAATTTCAGATCTATAGAGTTTCTGATCAAATTTATTGGACTAGTATTTCCATACAAGTGTTTGCAAAAGAAAAAATAAACATCATTATAAAACTTAAACATAAGATTCTATGCTACCACTCAGAATCTAAATATATATATATATATATATATGAATAATCTGGCCAACATACCAAACTACATGTCTTGATTATATATTCAATGTTAAAAAATTCCTAGCAACAAAATATACACTAGTGCAACGTGTCTCAATGTTTTTTCACTCAAGTACTCCTTTTAACCTTATCAGTACTTCATGTACCCCTTTCCCCATCCCCAAATCCAATTTGATAACATATTTTTTTCTTGTTACTGGAATTTTCACATAGTAATTCACATGAGCATAAGTTAGAGGTAAGTTATGATTTCAATACCGATCAAAAATATAAAAGATCATCAAAAAATCATTTTAAATAAATCAAATTCTATTTTTCTGATATTACTATTTTTCCTTTGTGCACCCCTTGATATCAACTTACATAGCCCTAGAAGTACAAGTACTCCAGTTTGGGAAATACTGTACTGGTAGAAGAGAACTCAAAATGCAAAATTTAAATTTTAAACATAATTAACTTGAAAAAAATTTAACCTAATTAAAAAAAAATGTTTTTCTCATCTTCATCACAAATATAGTAAATTCAAGGTTGAAGCAAAAAAAAAAAAAAATTAAAAATATATATTCCCCTTTTAACTAAATAGTCAATAGTGCCATCATGTTTTTTTATAGGGAAATATTTATCTCTTATTTTAAGTATTCTAATGGTTCTCCAACATAAGGATCTAACTTGTACATTTAGGTGATGATATTTGAATTTGCAGAATTTGGATTTGTGGTCTTAAACTACTTCTGATGGGAAAAATTTTTGAAAATAAAATTAATAATAATAATTAATAAGAAACTATTTAAAAATATATACAACAAGTAATTCAAATTTTATTAATTAAACATACAATTAATAGTAAAACTTGATATATAATGATTGTAACTCAGTGACAAATGAATTTTTTCATGATTTTAATAAATTTTAAATGCAGGCATACCTCAAATAATGGGTATCGTAATATACAAATGCAATTAAATATTTGATCGTAAAAATTATATTTTTTTAAAATTATAAAATTTAATTTATTTTTATAAATATATTTTAAGTAGGTACTTTTAAACATTTTGGTTTATCTCAATTATTACTATTAAAATCATTAATATATTAAATAGAAGTACTAAATATAAATAATTAAATATCTTTAACATTCAATTTAGGTATTGATGATTAACAAACTAAATTAAATTACTCACAATAATATAAGTATTCGTCAACTCTTCCTTTAATAACAATTTGAGCACTACACTCATTTCATCAAAGCTATTATTTAAACATAGGCCTGATGCAGTTAAACAATTTATCATCTGGTATTTTCGATATGGTGTGATAAAATTTATTATATTTGGTGTCATTCGAAAAGGTATAGTGCAATTTTGAACAAAGTTTGCTGAAAACATTGTTTAATTAACCATTAATATTGTTTGATGTCCCATATACTAAAAATAAATAAATTAATTAAAAATAAATATTCAAAATAAAACTAACCATTAGCTTCATCTAAAAAAAATGTATAGTATAAAACAACAGCTGTTCCATTATTTTTGTTTATATTCAGCATCTCAGGTTTTAATTTGATAAGATTATATGCATATTCGAAAAAACAAATCATTGCATAATGTTCAATAAACTATAATCAATATTTGTCATAATTAATTAAAAAATAATTTGTAATATAATAAAATATATATGTGCATACACAATTTTATATATATTACTCACGGTTTTACGGAACGACCAATAATCTGAAAGTAATGGATATCTCAATGAAACCCAATTTTTCATAACTTTATCTGACCCGTATCTTCTTCCAGTCATACTAAAAGTTTCCATTAAAGGGTGAATCTTATTTAACTACAACATGATACACAGGATTGTAATAATTTCCTAAAACTAAATCAATATGACCAATACTAAATAGTTCAGTATAAACATACAGTCACCGATGTATCCAATACTGAAAACCAAAAGTCAATATCTTCATGAATCCACTTAGTGTTATTCTTTTCTCTGTACATTTCAAAGAGTGAAAGATATGAACCATCGGTTTCAACCATGCGTAAATTTGGTGATATTGTGAATGTTTTTGGTATGGAGAACTTTAAAAATCTTTTAGCTGTTTCCTAAATTAATATTATTTCATTTCAGCCATAAAATAATACACAATTAAATAAATTAATTACTATACTTTAAAATCAATTAAATAATTATTTGTCAAGTGAAATAATTGAAAAATTCTTTCTTCAGATTCAATTTCTTTGCCTCCAGAAATATTGTAGGTATATAATAGACCGTCAGTACCACGTATGGTCAATTGTTTGATAATAGTACCACATTTATCCTTGAGATGTATGTGGCCACTAAAATGTAGTATTTTAACGGCCCTAGAAGCATCCTAATATACGTAATGAAAAGTATAAAAACATAATTAATCACAGACTGCCATAAATATAGATTAAGTTTGATATATATATATATATATTCAATAATAAAAAATTACATCAATTAAGTTGTTACTGGGTAACCTTATCATAGACCAATCAATGTTATGGATTGAAGAACATCGATATTTATGAACAAATGTTGGATTATATTCAAATTTATTTTCTACATAACTAATCCAATTTTTTAGTTTGCTTATGACACATTTAATTTTTGGAAATGAATCAAAATTAAAATCCAGTAGAAATTTTTCCTTGAAATACTGATGCTGTGTTAATAAATTGTCCAAAAACAAGAAATTATTTTTCAATTGCAATTCATCTGTGTTAAAACAAAAATAAGTTTTGATTATTGTTTATGTATTTATCAAAAAAAAATATGAAAACTCTTTACTAACATAGTCTTTAAAATTATTTTTAATTTAAAACATAGTATTTAAAATGGTCTATTGAAATTAAATTTTAATTTAACATAGCATTATTTATTATTTAATTCTGGACCTTCAATAAAATAAATTGCTTATTACATTAGGGACATTATGGAAAATGAATAGTCCTTATTTGATCAAAATTTGATTTGTCAGCTGTTTACTGAAATAGGAAAGTTTAGTTCCATTATAAAAACTCTGATACTAAATATTATACTTTAATTTTAGATTATGAACAAAATTTTTAGAATGATGTTTATTATTTTTAGATTCTGAACGAAATGAAGAAGTGTTTTTACAATGATGTTTATTTTTTTATTTTTTTTTTTCTGTGTACAACTTTTCGTATAGAAATACTTGTTCAAAAGTTTCGATCAATAACTTTTTGAAACCGGATTTGCCTCTAGATTGTACTTTAAAGAGGTCATTTTTTGAATTTCTCAATTCTTCAATTTTTTTTTTTGGAAATAACTACCCAAAATTTTACAAAAACGATTCAGAACCCATCATTTTTTGATCCGAATTTTATGAAAATTTAAACATAGATAGAAAGTCATATAAGAAAGATTTTGTAGCAAAAAAATTTTGAAAATGTAAAAAAAAAATTTTGGACATTTTTCTAACACTTTCTTTTCCTCCTTTCTTTGTTATTAGATAAAAAAAAGTAAAGTTATGATAAGTATAGACAAAAAAGCTAAACATACATCGCATAACAAGTATTCTTTGCTCTTCAGGTCAGATACTCTTGGTGGGTGTGTTAAAAATAACGACTTAAAATCACTGTTTTTTATATTATTAACTTCCTTCATTCAAAATTGTATTATTGAAGAAATAATTTTTTGTTTGTTTAAAATTCTAAACACCAACCTATATCTAACCTGAATATATATCCAACCTATATCTAATATCTAACCTGAAGAATACTCGTGGTGTGAAGTATATCTGGCTTCTTTGACTAAACTTAACTTTTAAATGAAATTTCCAGTTCCTAAATTTCTAAGGTTGACCGGTTCCATAACCGGTTTAGGTTTCTGACTAAGAAATCTATACATTATTTAATAGTTCTGTTAAGAATATTTTTGGCTCGTTTTACTAAGTGTTTAAAATTTTATATAAAATGGGATGTATCCATAATATTTTAGATTCTGAATGAAGTGAAGAAGCTAGTGTTTTTACAATGATGTTTATTTTTTTTTTTCTGTGTACAACTTTTCGTATAGAAATACTTGTCCAAAAGTTTCGACCAATAACTTTTTGAAACCGGATTTGCC
>JAIPRM010000571.1:31655-52489 GCA_025469315.1 Stegophylla sp. TES_Ste_2020
TTAAATTTAGTTTTATAATATCTCAGTCTACTTATTTTTTGTTTACTTTCACGAAGTCTTTGAAAAAAACTCAAAAATTATATATCATAAATTACAAAATACAAATTTTACTACTAAACCATATTTTTATTATTAAAGGGCAGAGATAAAATATATTTTGAATGTTTTGATAAAATTCCTGTGTAAAAAAAAAAAAATTCACCTCGCTTAAAATAGACGAAAACACAATGCAATTATAAGTAATATTCAATACTTTTTTTCTATACTTCTATTTTTTCAAGGGTACTCAGAATCTCATGGGAGGGGTTGTGACCTGATAACCCCCCCCCCTGGCTACGCCCCTGATCACAATTACATCGCGATGAATATAACAGACTAAACCATTTAATTGATTTTCTCCAATAGTGTTTCCTAAATATGTTTTACAAAAGCTTTAAGTTGGAAAAGAATCTTTCACTACTTGCTGTTATCACTGGTAATCAATATTAGTGACAGCTGATACTTTGCAAAGAATTTTCTTCATTAGGTACAGCTAATAATATTGCTTTCGTAACATTTTTAGGAGCTTTGTAGTTTTTTTTTGTTGATGCCATTCTGCAAATTCACCCATCGAAGACATTGAAGCAGATAGAATGCTTCAATGTCTGAAGAATATGTATTTAGAAGTTCTTTGATTTGGGTTTCATTTTTTTCATGTGAATTTATTAAGCACGTAAAATTATTAAATAATACCTGATGATTTAAATATCTATAATTTATTTGTTTACACAAATTGCCCAAAAAAGATTTAAATTTTATGATAATTTATTTTTTTGATAATTTGAAATTATCAGTGTAGTAACAAACCACAGAAATCTTAAAGAAAAAAAAATAGAAAATATTTATTTTCTGACAACGCTACTAATTTTATCAAATTTTGGACCATTTTTGAAAAGCTGAAACATCTGGAGCGTGTTTTACGCTAATCTTCCCTTTTGTTTATTCTGTGATTCGTGGTTATAATTATTGTTCTTTTTTTTAGATTCTGAACGAAGTGAAGAAGCTAGTATTTTTACAAATGATGTTTATTTTTTATTTTATTTTTTTCTGTGTACAACTTTTCGTATAGAAAAACTTGTCCAAAAGTTTCGATCGATAATTTTTTGAAATCGGATTTGCCTCTAGATTGTACTTTAAAGAGGTCATTTTTTGAATTTCTCAATTCTTCAATTTTTTTTTTTGAAAAAAACTACCCAAAATTTAACAAAAACGACTCGGAAACCATCTTTTTTTGATCCGAATTTTATGAAAATTTAAACATAGATAAAAAATCTTATAAAAGAGATTTTGGAACAAGAAAATTTTGAAAATGTGAAAAAAAGTTTTGGACATTTTTCGAAAATTTTTTATAAATATAATATAATAATAATTATAATATATAATATTATTATAATATATATATATATTACTAATAATAATATAATTTTTTATAAGAAATGATTTATCGTTTCTTCAAAATGTAATATAAATAATGTATTTTAATGAACAAATATTTTGATGTTTAGATAATTGAATGTTATCATTTAAAACCAAATATTACATACCTGTGTTTACATCTTGAGTTACAAACATTATCAACTTAGTTTCAATAAAACTTAAAATTTTACTTGTCACTGGTATATCCAAACTCTTTTGTTCAAAAGCAAAGTCATAACTTATATATAAACACTCATATAAATTTTGACGCAATTCTTCAGCCCAATTTTCTCCCAAATAAATTATCTATAATACAATTATGTGTTATAAACAAAAATTATATTTTATTTTAAAAAATGTATGAAACATTTACATTAATGGTTTTACTATAAAATATAAAATTATTAACTATATACCAAAGATTTTCAGAAAGTAAGAATACTGATTTTTCTCACAGTCATAGGGAATTTCTATTGAGAGTTGTTCGTACTAAGTAGTAGGATGTCTTCCCCAATCGATTAAGATATGGAATAGCAAAGTATGATGAAAATTATGACTAAAGGAACTTGATGAACAAAATATGTCTATACAATATCCTATAGTATATCCATTGATTCTCACGTACAAAGTGTGAACCATGATCTGTTAACATTTTCTTCTCGCAAAGTGTAAAGTGCTGTTTGAGCTTTTTGAGAAGGTCAAAACTGTTTTTGTAATAAATTATAAATCATACAAACGAGTTAAAATATTTTCGTAAATTTAAGATTATCAGTAAGAGTGTTCAGGATAATTAGAAGAGTTCAAAATTGTCATTCAAACCAAAAAAGTCATGGAAGAACCGTGAAAGAAACATTATGATTAAATATTTGCTTGGGGGGAAACTATCTATTTAAAGAAATACTATAATACCTTAAAACTTAGAGGAGTGCTATTTATAAAAAAAGTAGGGGCATGTTACAAAAAGGAGTTTGATTATTACTAGACAACTCTCGGCCCACATGATAAATGTCACGAAAAAGCTTTCTGAGTCATTCAAATAGGATGTTTTAAACTACCTAGTACAGGGACGGCAAATCTTTCTGTACCTGTGTTTTTAATAAAAATTTTGGCTGGATTTTATTTTTTCTACATATCAACTAATTTGATGACTGTTTTTTAAAATTAAAAAATTCCTAAACCTATGGCTTGAATGATAAAAATAACAAGAGAACTGCCAAAACAATATATATTCAATATTAAAGGCAACGATAAAATATATAACACAAAGATGAATGACAAATGACAAACCACTAGTCGTGAACCAATTTTACATACGATTCGTATGTACCTAATATAGTTCTTATCGAATAAGATTTTCTTTTCAAAAACATAAAAGTAATAGTTCTTTAGTTGTATAGATATTCAATCCAATGTGTGTTGGTATATCATAACCTTAATGTTTTTAGTTTTGTAATTTATATATCTAAGTCAATGAACAGTGGTTTTCGAAGAATAATTTTTATGACGAATGACCTTTTTTTGAACTATTGCGTCTATCACTAATAGAGTCTGCACGTGTTATAATTTCACTATTTTTAACCTAGTATATTCCTCCAATTAGGCATATAAAAATTACTACTTTGTCAGATATAAAAAAATACTACAAAGTTGAATATGGATGGAAAATAATTTTAAATGAACAATGAAGTGAAAAACAACCATGAGAAATGAAGTAGAGGAGTAATTTTTTGACACTGGCATCAAAAAGAGTTGATTCGGAGAGCTATAATTGTCTAGAAAATAATTTCATGAAATGTAAAATACCAGAATAAAAATTTCTGGACTGTAAAAATATGGAAGTAATAATTCAGAATTTTAAACACTGGAATATAAAATTTTCGTAATATAATACCCCAGACTGTAATATGCTGAACTTTAAAATGCGGAATCTAAGTTCCCTGAATGTAATATCCCGGATTGTAATGTTACAGACTATAAAAGCACGAATTATAAAATCCCGTAGTTTAATGTTCCGAACTGTAAACTTATGAAAAAAATAATTGATTCCCAAAATGCTACAGTAAAATTTAATGTAGGTATCCATAATTTTCCAGAACCTAAAATTCCGGCACGTAATTATCTGCATCATAAAAATCTGAAATCATTTTTGATATCGAACGTTTTCAAAATGTTATTGAACATTATATAAGCCTAGGTTAGTTATCCTGGTGTTGGGTCGACTCCTCTTCACTCCACAAATCGAAGATATCCCTCGGCTTGTTGTGTAACGTGGAGATATTTTGGCTTGATAATCGACTTAATGTACGATGTAGGGAAATGGTCCAGTTACAAGTAAACATTGAGAATCATTGATTTCCGGATTTTTACATTTCAGAGTTTTACATTCCGAGATATTACTTTCTATAATCTTACATTCTTACATCTCTTACAGTTTGGGGTTTTTATACTCTGGATTAGTTCAGTTCGGATTTGTTAATTTTCCGGATTTTTATTATTTCGAACTTTTACTTTCCATAATATTACGTTCAGAGTTATTGCGTTCCAGATATTTTATTTTCCGAATTATTATAATCTGAACAATTAATTTCCATACAAGTACGGCCTTCTGTTGATTCTACATTACATTATGAGCATAGAAAGGAATAGTTAGCATATTATATACAAATATATTCATGTAATTTTGTTTTGAAGAAAAAAAAATTAAAAATTCAGAATAATTAATTAATTAAAAATCAAAGTACTCTTACTTAAAAAAAATAGTTATGTAGATTCTAAAGATTTAATTTTATAAAAACTATTTTCAATATCTAATATATAATACATATTTCAAAAATAGAAAAAAATTATCAAATTTAAAATTAAAATTAAGAGAAAAAATTAAAAGGGTTTTTTTTTAAATATATCTAGTAATTTTAAGTATTAAAACATTAAATGTAGATACAAAGTTAATCAAGCATATTTTGAAATCATAATGAATGTAAATTATAAACAGATTAATCTGATGAAGTTATTTTTATAATCAATATTTAATAATACAATAAGTTTTACATAAAATCTTATTTCAAATATCAATATTAATACAGGATTTCCCAGAAATATTTACTCATTATAATATAACTCTATGTAATGCATAAATAAAAGAAAAAGTTCATGAACAATTTTAAGCACTAATAAAACTACATTTTTATGTAAAAAATTGTCTATTTATTATCTATGAGATTTTTAGTTTTTTTTAAATTGCAACTTTTGCTTTTAATTTAAGTGTTATATTAATATATTGTAATTACAAATTTGATTTTTCCATTTTTATTTTCTGTTTAAAAAGATTAATCATTTAGAGTTTAAAGAAGTAGTATGGAGAAGTAAAGGGTGCACCACAAAAATGTACTGCCACTACTTTAATGGGAAAATATTCTTATTTATAAAAAATGTTTGGAATTCAATAGCACATTGGTGATTTGTTATTAAGAACTAAGCATAATTTTATCTTATATTCACTAAAGTGTTAATCATGTACTGAATCACCAAATTGTCTTCAGAACAGAATTATGGTATATAAAAATATAAAATCAATGTATCGTAATATTAATCATACTATTTCTAAGTTACATAATAAAAAATATAATAGTTAACTAACCTGGTCTACAAAATAGTTCAATTGAAGGATATGTGAATTATACTTTGTCACTAAATTCATCATTAATTTGATTTTATTAATTTTCTTAGTTCCAGTTTGGACGAGTGCAAAATCATTGTCTATATATGGTAGTAAAAAGCGTTATAATATCACGTTACAATAATTAAAAATAAGGCAAATTAAAAGCAAATAAATTAAATTAAAAAGTCATAATATAAGAATGATATACATACTTTTATTAATGTTACTGAATGATTTCTGAAAAGAGGAAAAATAAGTTTTAAAATTGGTAATTTGAAAAGGAATAAAAACTAAGTACTACTTGGTTTAAATTTAAAATAAAAAGTATTACCATCTCATTTGTAGTATTTATTTTTTCAGTAAGATACATTCTGTTTAAAGTAAAATACATTTTTTGTGGATGCATTCTTCCAATCTAAAGAATATTTATTTAGGTACATATTAGGCAATTTCATTAAATTATTATTGAAACTATAATGGCCTATGGCCTATTAACTTTAATTGTTATTTAAATCAATATTAAATATTAATACTGTTATTACCTTTGAAAAAATTTGTATAATAGTTGATTTTTTTTTTTCGACCAATATATTAAGCAATTGAAAAATCCAGAAATCGGAAAATTTAACATTACTTATTTTGAAAGTATTTAACAATGAACATTTTTCATTATCATATGTTAAAAGCCATAAAATCTAATAAGAAAAATTTATTTTTTATCAAAGCCATTTAAAATTAAAGAAGTTTATACATACCCTGGCCATTAAAATGTTATGTTTAATATTATTAGTTAATTTTATAGCTATTATATAGCATTCCAATGCAGCTACTCCAAGACTCATATCTTTATAATCTGATTGGTTAAAGTCATTTTGAATCAATGTACCCCATTGAATCCAAGCATTTTCTAATATTTCTTGGCTATTTAAATTCATCAACAAATTGTTTGATGAAATTTCTCTATCAATAGTGCGATAGTAGTTAAAATTTTCTTTTACAATATGTTTCCAAGAAACAATACCAGAAAGTTGTGGATTTATATTTAAAAATGCCATGGAGAAATTTTTATATGCCAGAGTTTTATTACCATAATAACCATAAAAACTACCTCTGACTGAAAGTAATAGAGAATTCATGTCATTAGTAAAAACTTTGTTCATTGTAGAGTTTTCAATTCCACTGAATTCCTAAAATATTTAAAGAACGTATTATTAAAATAATATTGTAATTGAGACACAGTAATAATATGCTAATTGTATATAAGGCGAATTCAAGCATTAAAATATATTATTATTAAATGTGATACTCAAATAATATATAGTATCATAAAAGAAAATATATTTTAAGATTATTACTTTACAATTATTACTAACTTATACTGATAATAAAGTTATTATTAGTAATTTTATACTATGATATTATTATTAACTTAAATAATTTGAACCCTCTAATTTCTGAAACTACCAGCCAGATTTGAAAAATTATTTTTGCATATGATAGACAAATTCTTGAGTGAGGTGCTATTTAACTATAAAGGCTAAATCAAGCTACAGCCCTTAAGAACTTTTTTACTCTATATTTTGGCATACCTCTGATTTTTCTCCTATAAATGCATATTTTATAAATTTATAAATTATGAAATTGTTGACATATAGTTTATCATTTAAAAAAAATTCTTAATTATTATAACAAAAGCAAAATAATAATAATATTAATAATTCTTAACACCCCATATTTTTTAACCTAATTACGCTTATGACTAAAAGAAATTTATACAAACTAAAATTTATTTAAAAATACATGTACTAACTTTGTTGTAACTTTTAGCTTTTTGCACACATTTGGCTTCTAAAAACATCTTGTATAACCAATTAAGCTTGGAGGCACTACTCGAATCAATACTTTTTAATATTTTGATACAAACACTACCCATATTTTGCTTTAATGCTGCTTCCCCATAAAGTAATTTTGATTGATCCTGCAAAAAAAAAAAAAACAATATGCATGTATACATACAAGAAAAATTAATATACAGTCAACTCTTGGTAACTTGAAATTTAATGACTCAAAATTCTAGATATCTCGAGTAAAATAATTTCCCCTTCAAATAACAAAAACGTTTAACGTGTAAATAATCGTGTTAACTCAAAAATTGATCGGACAAGTTTTCGATACCTTAAATTTCCTTATAGAAATTTAGTAATAAAAATAGTTTATTGCTGCGATTATTTTTCGCTTATGACTACATTCGTAAAATCCAACTATTACAGTCAACTTTTGGTAACTCCTTAAGTAAGAATAAACTGAAAACAATATTATCTTAGAAATATAGACAATAATAATGAAGAAAAGTTAAAAACTCACAAATATAGTTTATCAAAATTAGTTAAAAAGCCACACATATATTATAAGCATTACATAAGTTTATTGAATAAAACAATATTCAACTGAGTAAAAAAAATAAAACAAAAATAAATGCTCAATGTTTCACCGATGATTATCAAATCTTTCACTTCAAAAAACTCCTTTTTTATTGTTTTTATAAGTGATAATTGTTAGTTATAGAAGTAAATAAAAAAATTACATATTAATAAAAAAAATATTTACATAAGAAATTACTGACAAATCATATAACTTATAAAAACAATCAAAAGATTTTATTCGTGTTTTAAACATCAATCATATACATATAAATAAATTTCACAAACATAACTGTATTTATAGATATGTAAGTATCTGAAGAAATCTTACAGTATTCATTTTTGAGATTAAATTATTCTGAATTAAAAATGAATAATATGTTTGCCGCCATGAAATCAAATCATTCCAAACATTCAAATTGTCTCCAATCCATGGTTTTCTTTCATTCCATATCTCAGTCAGAGCATAAATACTATTAATATTTTGTGGTGTTTGCAACCAACTCTTTTGTATATTATACGCTTCTTGTACTTCATTTATCTTTAAACAAAAAATAACATAATAATTAATGTTAAGGATTGCTAATTTGAATATTACACATCATAATTTCAGTAAAAAAAAAAAAAAAAACATATTAATATATATTTATGTTTGATGGCAGTAAAACTTAAATCCTACAATTTATTTTTGTGTTTATTTTATAATTTTATTCTTGAAAATACAGATTTATTAAAAAATCAATAATTTTACAGATAGTTATAGTTTGACTATTACATTTTTCTGAATTTAAACAAATACAATTAAATCATCATAACTCAAAACAAATTATATCCAATCGCCCATAGTGTCTGTGTGATCTTTAAGGCCCCCTTATATGATGGCAGTTAATAGTAATAGCTAATGTCATAGTTACTTTCAACTATCTAATGAGGCTAGATAATGGGACAGTGTTATCACACTATTGCCATTTTCTGTCATCTACACATCATGTACACATCTTTATTTGTAGTTTGATTGTTCTTGTTATACTTCAACAATCTATTACATTGATTGATTTCATTGAATTTAAGAAAATATTTTATTTTAATACACATTGTTTCTAATAATTTAATACAATATTAAATTTAGTTCTTAAATAAATAGATTTAATTTTGTTTGTAATAGATTAATAATAAAAAAGAAAAAAACATTATGTCAGAGAAATAAAAATAATTAATTTAAAAAGTATAATTTAAAACTTTAGGCAAATATTGTCTAGTCACATCCAAATAATGAGTATAATTTCTAGCTTTAATTTTAACACATAAGTTTTAACAGTTGAAAGAACATTTAGATGAACTTACCAATTGAATTGCCTGAAGTAACGGAATATGGGCAAAACATGGATTCTTTGGTAATACATTCCATTTATTTAAAATGTCTTTAACAGCAGATTCAATATGTTCTTGGACAGTAGACATATTATGTTCATCTAATGTGTTCAACCCAAGCATTCCCAAATAAAAATGGTACTAAAAGTAAAAGTGAAATATAAATGTGAAATATATTTTCATTCATTTAGTAAAAAACAAGTAAATATATAAATTTCAAAATAGCATTGTCAATATTAAATTAGTCTATTTATAGTTAAAAATATTTTAATTATTTCTAAAATCACCTTCCAATTTATTTTGGTAGGCCATATTTGTTGTTTTTGTTCCAAATACAATTTTAAATTATGACAAGTAGATTTTTCAATTGATTTTTTCCATGTATTTTCTATGTTAAGCAAAAAATTATTTTCATCTAAAATATTTTCAGATAAATAATCCCATTCATTCAACTCTCTTAAGCACCTGCATTATACAAATTATGTATGAAATACTAGTAAATAATAAATAAGCAGGACTCGGGATTTAAGGAACTTCAAAAACACCAAAATAAGCTCTTAAATATTGCCTTTTAAGCAATTTCAAAAACTTTACCAAAAAAAAAAAATTATATATAATATGAATAATTAATAAACATATATATATATGTATGTATATATCATATTATGGTGTGTCCTCAAAATCTTCTTATAATATAATTTGTAATAAAATATTAGCTATTTGTGCCTGTGATGTATTTATAAACCACAAACACAGCTATTCTTATACACAAAATACATAATGAAAAAATTGTAAAAATGAGTTTTGAAAGAAAATTTGGTTTGTCACTATGTATAAAATATACAAAAAAAAAAAAAAAAATCAGAAAAACTACCAAAAAGCATTTTTTCCTAAAAAATTATTGATAAAAGTAAAAATAAACACTTTAAAATTTTAAATCATAGTAAAGTGTCATACATTTTCATAAAACATGCTGAAATTTAAGTTACACACAAAAAAAAAACAAATTCTATAAGTCCCGAACCCTGTAAATATGTATAGAAAACTTAAAATAATACTCACTTAGTTAAATGTATCTTTCTAAATTCACTATCGATATTGTTAAATACTTTTATATTCGTTTCACTATTCAACAGAGAGATATACATTCTTGAAGCTGGTTTAAAAAATCCTAGCTGCTCAAAATGAAATGCTCTTTTAGTATCTTCACATTTTATTGTATTTTGAAAAAGACATTCTAGAACATCTTCTTCTCGCAAATAAGAATACATCTGAATCACTCCTTCAATAGCGTTCTTAAAAATAATTTATATTAATTAAAAAAAAAATTAATTACATCCACATGATTTAAGTTTAATTAATGTTACTAACATCTTTTTTATCATGTTCAAAACAATTACAAATATCTTCTAATTGTTCAATAACTGTATACCATAAATTATATGTCTTTCCAATGTAAACCATTTGATGACTAAAATGTTAACACATGTAATATTATATAGTTACAAAAAATTTAATTAAACTATAAATAAATTAATAAACTTACGGTTCAAAATTTATTTTTGGTTCGCAAAGAATAATAGCTTCATACAAAGACGTCAAAAAGTTATTTTTTAATTTGCTGTCTGTCAAAAACTTCACTGCCCTTGCAGATAATAAGGTTCTTTGCAGACTACTAAATATATTCCAAATACTAGGAATTATTGATATCCATACATTTTTAGCTAAGTTTACATCAACAAAACACAACTGTGCTAATGAGGAGCAAACTTCAAATGTAAGAATACTTTGTAATGGACATATTTCTAAGTCACATAATTCATTCATCTTCAAAAGTTGAAAATTTCCTTGGATCTTAGTGTTTTTGGATATTTTTACAAATAAAAATTGTATATAAAATGCAATTGAAAATTCTATATCATAGCTTAAATCATTATTAATTATTGAATACAATCTCATACATATTCCACTCGTACTCCATAATGAATCATATACAAGCATAAAATCATATCTAATTGAAGGATAATTGCAATTGATACCAAATTCAATACATTCAAGAGAATACCAATTCCTAGAATTGATAAATTAATGAACTTGATTGCATACATTTAAAATAAAAAAATAATGTTCAAAATTATTACTTAAAAATTTCAAGATTCAATCTATAACAATATTCAGTTAACTTTGGAAAACGATTGATAACAATAGTGGATTTTAAAATACTTATTGTTTGTTCATTGAATAACATCGATTCATTTTTACAAATTTCAATCCATTTAGCAATTAACTGGAAAAAAAGAATTTTATATTTTAAATTATAAATGATATTAAAATATTTAAATCACAATATTTATAAATAAGACGATAATGAATCATAAATATTAGACTTCATTAAATTACATTACATCTAAAATTATTTCCATAATTTTTTCATCCGTTGTAGTTATTATATACTCGAG
Organism: Stegophylla sp. TES_Ste_2020; assembly: GCA_025469315.1. Classification (NCBI taxonomy): domain Eukaryota; kingdom Metazoa; phylum Arthropoda; class Insecta; order Hemiptera; family Aphididae; genus Stegophylla; species Stegophylla sp. TES_Ste_2020. The sequence goes on from JAIPRM010000571.1 coordinate 43,019, forward strand.
AAGTATTGAATTTAATAATACTCCTTCAGTTGCTTGTGATAAATCTTTAATATAAGTAATAATGAGTTCAAAACATTTTTTTATCACTTCAAATGGTATATTGTTTTCTAAATATCTTGCTTTATCTAAATTTTCCATAACCAGTTTTTCAATAAATACTTGTTTTTTGCTACGTGGCAATGTATCAATGTGCAATTTTAATACTTCCAAGCATTTCACCTTTATTAAAGGATTTTCATTGTCTAAAAAAATATTTAGATATATTTTTAAAAACCAAATATTACTATTGCATATAATTTATAAAATTAACATTAATTCTTATTTATGAACAGTATACTAACTTTCATTAAATTGAAACATTATATCTCCGACATTATTAAGAACTTCGTTGTTCATATAATATGGAAAATGTATTAATGAACTTTTTAACAATAATAAACTGATTTCTAATTGTTGAATATTATTACTATTCAAACCCTCAGAGATAATCTAAAAAGTACATTTGTAACATTAATTTAATCATGAAATAATATAATACAAAAAATCTTACCATTTGAATATACAAATGTAACTTTTCTAATCCTTCATTAGAGGAGAACGTTTTTAAAATTTGTACAATGAAATTTAATGTTCCTTCATTATACTAAAATTTAAAAAAAAATACAATTAAAACACATCAATAAAATACTTTGATAATGCTAACTAAATAACAATCTACATACAGTAAAACCTCGTTAAGACACTCCCGATTAATACAATACCACACTTAATACATCCATTTTGTATGATCTGTGCGTACTTTTCAATATTGAAAAAAACATGCTTAATAACCTCCCGTATAATTCGTTATCCCGTATAATATGCTCTCTGTACTGGCTTCAAATCCTAATTATTACATAGGTCGATAAGAATTTTATTTAAATTTTTATCCTATCTGAAATTAAATTGCATTTGATACTTTATTTTTAATATCATGACAAGTTTTATCCTTGTATTATAATATTACGCAGCAGTAATTGTGTTTAAACGTTGTCGTCGTGCACATGACATCACATGCAGGTTTCAATTTTTGTAGACATTCCAATTTTTGTTAATATTTTTGTATAATTCTTGAAATTGAGAAAAAACCGCGTTTTCATGGAATATGAAACGTGGAAAAATTAGAGCTGGCAAAAATGACTTGTCAGAAAATACTTTGTTGGAGTGGTTTCAACAAGTAAGCACATTAAATTTGGCTATTAATGATTTCGTTTTGATGGAAAAAGTTAATGAAATTGCAAAAAGTAAATATAATGTATTCTGGCAGATCTAATGGCTTCATCGATTTAAAAAAATACAATCTATTATCTATTTTAAAATTTGTGAAAAAGCCAAAGCTTTAGACAAAAGCAGTATTACATCGTGAAAAGAGACAATTCTATCAACTTTGTTGAAAGACTTTTTCACATAAGACACATACAACGCTGATAAATTAGGTTTATTCTTTAAATTGATGCTAGACAAGTCACTAAAGCTGAAAGACGAAACATTATCATGGTAAGTTAAGTAAGGATCAATTAACTGTCTAAACTTACTTAAACTAGTCTGGAACTGAAAAATTATAGTATTGGTAATAGGTAAAATAAAATCTCTCTGATGTTTTAAAAATGTACCAACACTCCCGTATTGAAAACCAATTGATGGTGAGCAAATCTTGAAAGAAATTACTAGTGCAAATACTGAACAATCAATAACTACATTGAAACAAGTACTTACTGTTACTGATAGATCCGAAAATATGCTTCTATATTTAGGAAAGAGAGAACATTTTTATTCAATAGTTATAGAAGTAACTTATTAAAACAACAAACTATCGTCATTTTTTTTAGTATAAAAAAAAAGTGTATTTACTTAATAATTTTTTGTTATGTGTATGAAATATAAATGTATAGGTAAATATTATAATATTTTAATAAATATTAATAAAATATTTATCTATATTTATATTTTTTTTTTTTATTAATATGTATTTATGTTACAATGTAATAAATACCATGTAACACTTAGAAATTTTTTTTTTTAATAACACATTTAAAACACTTTATAAGCATGATAGGTGGGATATATTTTTTTATAATTTCCCCTGTGAGAGCATCTTAATGGAGTTTAACTGTTTATATACATGTAGAAGCAAGTACTATTGATTCTATAACTACATATTCTACATTATAACAGTTACATAAAATAGTAATAACTTTTTTTACTTGTGATACATTAAGTTGATTATTTAATAACACGTCTTTTTGATTTTGAAAGAAATTGAAAGTAGTTTCCTGAAATACAATCGCATTAAAATTAATCATAAAACACTTTATTGTGAACTGGAGCTGACAAAAATAATTACATTGTTATATGCTAACTGTAGCAATTGAATTAGATAATCTTGAAGTGGTATAATAGCTTCTAACATTTTGTTCTTAGATAACACATTTAACATAAATGATAGAAGGTCATATGTTGTTAGCAAATTTGTCAAACTAGCGTTGGTATTACCCTGTATATTTGGGTTTTGTTTTACAATATTTTCTTTTTTTAGAAAGATATCTAGAATTCTATGAGCCCATGTAAATTTTAAATCTACTTCCTTGGTATCAATTTTCTCTGTGGTTAATATATTTTTAAATACTTTAGCACCACGTCTTGCCAACTTACTAATACTGCTTTCTTGTTTATCATCATGCGTCTATGAAATAAAAGTATAATAAGTACAATTTTAAATTATAAATAGTTGTTTTTCTAGAATAGGTACCTGACATCCAACCATTGCTAAAAAGTTTAGACAGCCATCAATATTTTTAGATGATTTTTTTTTTGATGATAGAGAGATATGATTCTCTTCTATTAAATCTACTTCATCAATTTTACGTTTGGAAGGAAACTTCATCGTCTATAATAATAAAAGCAAATTCATATATTATAACATAAAACATATTGATCTAACACAATACCATATTTTCATCAGTAAGTTCCCATTTAATAATCATACATGCTAATTCTATAGCTGTTTTTTTGAATTCTGGTATATTGTTATTCTTTGCCATTGGATATAATGATACTACTAAATTATGAGTCAAATCATGTTTGAAAGGGTAAAACAACTAAAATTAAAACAAAATAAGTTATTACTTTAAATTGCATGTTTATATAGTTATTTAATTAAAATCAAACCATGTCTTACTGTATTATATCTTATTACAAATGAACAAACACGATGTAATATTGCTATACTTTGGCTATCAGTTTTTGCCAATTTCTTTACACACTCTACTAATGTATTGATTTCTTCATTGTTTTCATAGCCATTCATAATTAACAAGTTCAATGAATAATCAATAACTGATTGAGCTTCAGCATGACTAGCTTTTAAAAGCTCATTATATATAGCTAAAATTATTATATTATCAATGTTATAATAATATTATTATTGTATAGAGTAATAAAATAATAATACAATATAATAATCAAAAATGAAAAATATACCATAAGTTTGTAAGTGAACAAAACTTTTTAGTTAATTAGGTACCATATTCTTGGTGATTGGTTCAGACTTGATTTAATTTTTTTTTGGGGGGGGGGACAGGTTAAGATTTTGCACAATATTATATTAAACACATTTTTAGAATTGTTTAACTTAAGGTGAACATTTGAAGGACCATCCCCACATCCTTTTTCACATATTCTCTCCTTCTCTAATGGGTTTTCTCATTTTAATAAATAATTTTACCATTTATAATTTATTCATTAAAAGTATTTTGTTATATTTTATAAAAAATAAAAATTATTATCAATTTTTGTTATATTAAAATTATAAATGAAATTAAATAATACTATAAAACAAAAGTTAACATTAATTCTCATAAAAATCCAAAAAACAATATGCTTTAAGATCTCCCTTTAACAATATAATCACATAACATAATATACACAATACATACATATTTTATAAATGTGAATTATTAAAATTATTGTCACATTATTAACTATTTCAATACTACATCTAACAAAAATATAAAATGTCCTTTGAAACTCGAGAATTAGGAAAATAGTATAATATTGGTATTGGGTTGGGAGAGTAAAGGAGGGGCAAGTAATTTTTGCTTTTCCCCTGAATCAGCAATTGCTAATTTTCTTACCTTCTTTAAGTTTTTTATCATTTGGTACATTTCCAGATAACATCATAAAAATTAAAATTAAATAGCAGTGACATCTAACATTTAAATCCATTGTAGATCTTGGCACCATGCATATGTTGATAGTATTGTAAATTACGGTAGAAACGTTTTCATTGAATTTGAGTAAGTCTTCAAGTGACAAGCATATCAGTTGGCATAAAAATACTTTAGTACCATAAAAATCACATCCATTCAATACAACACGAAAATTATTAAAGACCTGAAAAAATTAATATTTATATACACACATATATTAATATAGCGCCAACAAAATATTTTTAATAAGCTATCTTCGCGCTATTTTAATTGTATAAAAATTGAGTTCCAGTTTCCATCAATTTGAAAATAATTGGGTCTCTATTACTTAAATGCTAACACACTTCCTTTAAATACTGCAATAAGATAAACTAATATCTTTTTTCTAATTTTATATATTATATACTTGCAAAAAATTTTTATACATACTTAGGCAGTGTGTCAACTGAATTTTTAAATTGTCTAATATCTATATTTAACTTTTTATTTAATACCAATTCACTCTTAATTCAATATTAAATACTTATGTAAGTTAACAGATATTGATTTTAATCTAAATATTTTATAAAAGCTCTATAATGTGTTGTCCTAGTTGTCTTCAAATTGTTATAAAATTTATTCAGCACATATTTTTAGTATTTTTAGCATTGCAAAATGGATAATTTTTATGGACTTTCTTAGATTTTGAACAGAACAAAGAACCTTATGAATTTACAATGATGTTTATTTTTTTCCCCCGTTCTGTAAACACTTTTACATATAGTAATACTAATCCAAAAGCTCTGATAAACCACTTTTTTAATTAAAATCCGGCTCTAGGTAGTACTTTATATTTAGCATTTTTCGAAAAACACACATTATTTCAAAAGGTTGACACTTGACGCTTTGATTGTTGGCCATTACTGGTACCCTCCCCTACCCTACCATAGACATTATGGTAACCATGTATTTTAACATGTATTTTAATTAATTATTATTACGTAGTTATTCTATGATAACTGAACTTCTACTAGAATTGTTTTATTGAAGAAAAGATTTTAAATTTTTCAAAAATTTAAATTTAAAATTTAATACACCCACCAAGAATATCTCCCCCGGAAAACAAAAATTATACATGGTATGAAATATATCCAGCCTTTTTAGGTTCTTATTGCCCTTCAAAAATATCTAAATATTGGTAGACCTGAATTCTAAAATGTCATAAGCATCTTATCTATCCTCTAAAATTAATGTGTATTTAAGAATTTTTGATAAAATCTTATACTATATTGGATTTAATAAAAAACATTGATATTTTTTAGAAGCTTTTTATTAAAATTGATTTTGTCTATCTGTCTTAACGTCACATTGTTACAAATAGTGTAATGGTAATGAGGAGAAACTTTGATATGACAGAACCGAACTTGAATTCTCAGACTCTTTATTTTTTTTTCAACTATTACTGACTAGAGGTTTACTAGTCGTAGTTTCTCACAACAAATCAAGGGATATTTTTAATTTAAACTACCTGAATTAGCATAGCAAACAAAAAAAAAAATTTAAAAAGTGCAAAAATTTAGACTAATAGAATAAGATTTGAATAGTTACTAACTAATCATATTTTATGTTTAAAATAACGTATTTATCTTATATCAGTAACTAAACAAACTATAGAATCTTTTGAAAACCTCATGAAACATTCTATTTGACTACAGTCTTTACAAATGATAAATGTTTAAAGTAATGATTTACTTATGCTAGTAAATATGTATTTTATAAAAAGCAAAACATAACTTTTTATAATTGATAAACTAAATCATTTCGGTAAGTTTTTCTTGTTCATTAAAAAAAATGGAAGAATCACGAGCAAAAATTTTTTATAACTAAAAAGTACAAAATTTAAAAAAAATGTTTAATAGAAGATGCTTTTTATTTAAAGATCCTCAATACCAGAAAATAAAAAATAATCTTCATAAAAATGGTATAAAGAAGTAAAATTTTCAATACACAATTTTGGAACAAAAATGTAAATATTTCCCTCTAAAAGGCCAAATTATTCTACAACAGAAAATCAATCAAACATATTATTGATTGACCCAATATATATTAACAATATCATTGAATTATTTTTTAAAAGAAAAAATAGAAAAAATTATTTAACATAAAATTTATTGTAACAGGTAAATGTGGCTTGAATACATAGTAGGTATACTTTATTTTATTTGTTCAAACAATTTTCTATATAAAAAGTTGAAAAAAGTTGTTTCATTTTATGTCTAGTTTTTGAGCATAAATTTATATAATACAGACAAAACAAAATAGGAAATCCTATTTAACAATAATAATTGTTGTTTAAGTTACATTAAATGGAGAAATCACTCATAAAATAAAAAATGATTAGAAGTAAAATATGTGTTTTTCAGAAAAAAGAAAATAAAACTAGTTTTTTTTTTGTTATTTATTGGAAATGAATCTATAAATACTCATTATTCTTCAGGGAATTTTATATAGAGCAGGGTAACTGAGAGCCTTTTACATTTAGATATTAATCATAATTTAATATTGAAAAATATCCAACTCTGTGAATTTTCGCACTAAATGTTATCCGTGTTTAAAATTACATACTTTTATAATTATTATATGAATGTATAATTTCTATCATGAAGCTTAAGAAGTACAGATGAAACTATTAGGATATCTATTACGTGTTTCAACTACAGAAATACAAGTCAAATATAGTTAATTAACATCTATAACTTCAAATCTTCAAATCTGACATTAAAAAAGTTGTAAAAATAAATAAAATTACTTCCCCCTCTTTTTTTTTATTATCATTCTCTGGTCTGCTAGGTTTTAAAATTTTAAAAATTGGCCCTCTAGTAACTTTAAGTTGCCCATCCCTAATTATATAGTTCAATAGCTGTAACATGGTCTTTCATTTACATCATTTATTTATTAATTAAATAGTATATTTACTGAAAAAGAAGTGGTTCTTATTAAAAACCTCCAAAATATTTTATTTTTTTTTTTTTTATACTGCCAGTTGTTATAATCTAATAACGATTTTATGTAAGTCTTTGAGTGTTTTAATAAAAAGTTTAATCTAAAATATAGTAAATAAAAATGAATTATAACATTGAAACCATTTTGATAATTTAATCAAATTAAAACACAATTTTTATACCTATATGTCTGATCTAAATAAACATAGCACAAGATAATAGCAACCTTTATTTGTAAAAATGATACTTACTTTATTTAAAATTATACCGATTATATTTTCATCTAATTTTGTTAATGAACATAAAAGTTGTGCTTTTTCTCCATTCTTATAACTCATTGCAAAACATGGTAATATTATGTATTGGAGTATTTTTCCCAAAATATCACCATTTGGGGTTTTTTCGGAATATAAATCAACAAACTTAAAAAACACCATTCGTTTCCATTTTATAGAATAATTTATTATGTCATTTTCTAAAAATCTTCTAAAAAACTGCTCAAAAAAAAAAAAAAATAATAATAATAATAATAATGAATTAAAATAAAATAAAATAAAAATAAATTAAATAGACATATTTTTATAAATACGAAAAATGTAAACCATAGTACATTAATACAAGAATTATAATAAGTGAAGTAAAACTTACATTTAAATCTATAGGAAACCTATATGAAAACACTGTAAGAATTTGAAAGAGGACAAAAACATCATCAATGTTTTCTCTGTAATATGCCAAAATAATTTTAAGTAACATTTTGGGTTCATCCCACATAGTTGATTTGATGGCAGTTAATATTTTGAAACGTTCCTTAAATAATAAAATACATTTATATTAATAAAACTATACTAAATATTTATATTCTAAATCCAAAGAGTATTTTTTATTATTAATTAAGATATTTTTCTATTTAACTGGATTTTTCTAGAGCTTAGCGCATTTAATTTATTGAAATATGTGAAATATTTAAACACAGTTTACTTATAATCAAAAGATTATCTATGGAAAGGGTGTCATTGTATCCACGGATAAGTGAATTTTGTGGATAATCTACACAAATGAACTTGAAATGAAAATGCTGTAATTATATTATTAAAAAATTAAATCACGTGTAATGTTAAATAGTATTTAATGAAAATTAAATTAAAATATATCATTTTTATTAACACATTCATATAATATAACATACTTTTAAATGACATTTATTTTTTGACAAAAATAGAAAAATATACATATATATATATAATATTTATGGTTCTATGGGAGACCAAAAATAATCGAGAAAACATTGTATATATATAAAATATGATTAGATCTATTAAGTTACAGTAAAATTATAAAATATATACTTTAGATTCAGATTATAAATATTACAAAAATATTACAACAATTAATTTTTTAATTTAGAGATTCTGACTAGTCAAATATGGTCCATTGACCAAAAAAAATAATTTAACCGATCTAAAACCCAACCCTAGTAATCAGTGGTTCTCAACCTTTTAGATACAGCGATACCATATTTTCAATCCATAAAAATGGTGACACACTTAATACAATTAATGTATTTTTGAAAAAATAACATTTATTATACATGTAAATTATTACACATATATGAGTTAACATTTTATTAAAAAAAAGCAGGACATACTTAGCATCATGAGTATTCCTCAATCCTCGGATGGGATACTCTTGGTGGATGTATTGAAATTTAAAGAAACAATAAATTATTTTTTCAATAAAACGATTCTGTGTAAAACTTTGGTTTATTCAAGATAATTTTACTAAAAAGTTTGTTATTGTAACAAAAATTATTTATTTTTTACACATCTAGTTTTATTATTCCACTATTAACTTGTGAAAAGAAAAATATAGTATTAATCATATTATTGTCTATCTGGCATTTATCTTAAAATTTTCATAACATTTGAATAAAAAAAAAAAAGATTTTTAAAGGCATTTTTATTAAATTTTAAATAGTTTTCCACAAAATTTTGGAAAAATATTGAGAATTTCGAAAAATGATCTCTCAAAAGTACCATCTAGATGTAAATTCTTATTTTAAAAGATTCTGGTCATAATTTTGGACAGGTATTTCTACACATAATGTGTTTACAGAAATAAAAAAGCCGGACATACTTCGCACGACGGGTGGTATTCTCTTGACGGGCGTATTAAATTTTAAAGAAACGATAAATCATTTCTTCAGTAAAACGATTCTGAACAAAGGAAATTAATAATATAAG
>JAIPRM010000572.1:22931-34895 GCA_025469315.1 Stegophylla sp. TES_Ste_2020
AAATCCGGTTTAAAAAAGTTATTGATCGAAACTTTTGGACAAGTATTTCTATACGAAAAGTTGTACACAGAAAAAAAAAAAAAAAGAAAAAAATTTAATAAACATTATTGTAAAAACACTAGCTTCTTCACTTCGTTCAGAATCTAAAATAACACAAAACATTGTTTTTTTTTTTCAAAAAACCGGTTTGTGATGACACATTTTATTATCAACCCATGCTCTTAAATTATCACGTTAATCATTTCAAATACACAAAATAAAAATCAATAAAACGTATTATTTTTAATTAAATTGTTATTAGACATTGTTGTATACAGACGAATATGGGGGCGAACGATTCGTGTAATTAATAATAATATTGTAATAACTCGTACCCACGTGTCAAAGAAACGTATCATCAAAATAAAATGAAATTTTGTCGAGGATTTGTAGGTCTATTGATTGCATCGAGATTGAAGATACCAAGAGGCGAATTTCCTATTAGGCACTGTAGGCAGCTGCCCAGGGCGATAACAGTTGGGTAGTGTCGAATTCTGTGTAGTGTTTTATTAAAAAAACATCAAACGTATAAAAAAATTGGAAAATTAATTACTTTTTATTTACGAAAACTAATTTTACAATAACGTGTGCATTTTATATATATATATCATATTATTATGTATCGTATACCTATCTATTTTGGTTCAATATGATTTAGGGTGTGGCAAATTTTTGGTGCCTATAGCAATAAAAAGGATAAATCTGCCTCTGAAGATACCCAATTAAAATATATACAAAACGATGACAACTTATTTGTACCGTCTCATATTGTATTCGTTGCTATTTTATTAGAATCGATTCTTTTGAGTTTGATAAACATAATATGATTCGTGTATGTGTTCGTCTAGTGTTCACGAAACATGATCAGTGTAATTTCGAAATAAATATGAAAAATGTTTATATAATTATTTCGAAATAATGTTTTCATATTTTACCCGATACAGCAGGTTTTTGTAACAAAATTGGTAAACCAAAGAGGTATTAACTCAGTAAAATCTACCCGATTAATCAGTGATCAAGCTTCGACGCAAAACAAACAGTGTCGCGTTGGGCACAAAATGCGGTTTCTCTATATATCGTTAAAGATACATTATAGGCGTCACAGGCTCTTGGCAGCTGCAGCTTTATACGCCTATTACGTTTTAATTGACACACACACACACACACACACACACACGTTATTCTATCACACTTCGAAAATAAAATGAATTATTCAACACTAATAAACATAAGAACACGTTCTAAAAGCGAATAATTAAATTTAAAAAATATTTATCGTTTACGTAAATTATAAAGACGTTAAATAAAAAATGTAAGTTGCTATTTAACATAATATGAAAATATACACCATTGTGGGAAACGTATTCGATGAAAACAATAATTATTCAATGAAATTTTATTGTTTTTAATATTTTAATTTTTAAATTACTTTTCTACATTATAATTATTATACGTTTGATATTTTCGCATAACTATTTGTAAAAAATGTTAGCAAAACGATATCAGGGGATTGTATTTATTAAAAAAAAAATAAGTTACCTTATTAAAATAATTTAAACAAATTAGAGTCAAATATACATTTTATGAGTAACGAAACGCGTTGAAATTCAATTTATCAATATTTGATTAGTTGAAATAGTTATGATGGAGAAAAAACTACACGCGAATAATATAACTCGGTAGTTATTTTATTTCACTTAATGACCACCATTGTATCTGTTTATGAATAGATAGTATATATTATACTATACTCTCTTTTCATTGTTATGTGATGAAATTGCTTCCGTCATTTGCTTTGTAGCGCGTTAATAAATGTATAGGGTGATGATGGGAGTAGAGTTTTTGGCGGTGAACGTGTGTGTGTAGGGAGAGCTTTGAACGATTTTTCAGGACAAAACATTTTATTTTTGACCATTATTACGTGATCATGTCATTTGAGTTCAAACGACAAAAACAATTATTATACGCATTACCCCAAGGAAGTAATTTATATTATTATTGCATTCAATAAAATCAAACTGCAGTAGGTAATATTGTTGAACATCATAATAGGTATGTAAATGAATCGTTTCAAAAAAGTATTATTTAGTGACAAAAACGTGCACTACAATTTAGTGCATTATAACTGAAATATCCCCAGAACGATACTACAGTTCGTGAGGATCTGGTTGAAAAATCGGATTAACCGCAGGGACTCGGTAATTATTATTATAAAGAGTGACACGTGTCTGTTGTTTCGAAACGGATTCACTGCACTTAACATCCAATAATAGTTTAAAGTAGCTATTAAATACGATTCAGTGGGGTTCGGCAGTGGTTGTTTACCGACGAATTATATGGGCGTATAGTTGAATATTCCACTGGTGTAGAGAAAATGAAAAAAAAAACATTTTCATCGATACCAGTGGCGCAACTGTGAATTTTCCAAAGGGGGTGTCCACCTATAAATTTCTCCTATAATTATTTAATTATAAAATTATAATCAATGTTAATGGACACTTTACAAGAATTCATTAAATAGAAATTTCTTGTAGCCTTTTTTCTGAGTTAACATTTTTATAACGTTACCTATTCGTGGACGATAAATAAAATTTAGCATCGCATATGAATTTTTAAGCATGTTTTAAGTTTCTCTAAAAATTAAAAAGGATTTTTCACCATAAATATGTTACAGGTAACTTTAAAATAAGTGTTCACCTACCTACACTGTAGATGTAGATTGATAACGATAATTTGATTAGACTTTAAGCAATAATACTTATTATTTAGAGTAGATATCTTGTTTTTTGGTTTCTACTATATCACAATACATTATTGTCAATTATAATTTGTAATGGATGTTCTGATTCCTATAGATAACCGAATTTTATGAAATAAATGTTTCATAAAATAATGAGCAATGTTGAAATATTATGTTCATTTTAACCATGACATATTTCTGAATTAATAGAGGTTATAATTGTATAGTTAAAAGGATTTTTTTTTCAATGCTCATTTCCATAAATATGGTTCAAGGGGGGTGTCCAAACACCCCTCCCCCCCTGGTTGCGCCACTGATCTATACGACATTACTTTATTTTACCCTTTATGGAAACGCGCATATATCTCATAAACTATTGTATGTATTTTCGGAGTGTGAATAGGTACGTATATTTTTTTTTACTATTTTATAGTCCAATGCGACTCGTGTATCTGACCCCCCCCTTCTATACGCATCATTGGAATTATTTTGTCTTCATAATGAATCTATTATTTTAGTTATTTAAAATTAGAGTACAATATTCACATTAATTATGAATAAATAGTATTGAAAATTTAAAAGGCGTTAGTAATATTATAGGGTCATTAAGGGTTATTATTTGCTTTAAGACCTTATAAAGTTTGTATATATGTCATTTCCTATGTTTTGTTATTCATGAACGTATTTTTTTTAGGTTTTTTTAGGGCATCAACAACTGTATATAATTATAATACAAATATTTCTTATTTCCATAAATAATAATGGGTTATATACAGATAAATCTATAGAATCTAAATAGAATATTTCAAATTATTAATATTAGCATTAGTTTTACACATTTTATTCTTTAATACATCAAAATTCTAAATTTCGTTTAAGTATAAAAATACAAGTTTGTTGTAAAACAAGAATAAGATTGATTTCGCTGTGTAAAATATAATTTTGGCAAAAATCGTCAACATTGAAAGTTTTAATTTACACATTAACTAAATAATAACATAAAGTAATTTTTATATAGTCTAAGTTTAATATGTAAGTGTAATGAACATTAAATTGATAATCTAGAAATAGATTTTAATGTTTTAGTCTGAGTGAAGTAATGGAACTAGTTTTTTTATAACAATGTATGTTTATCATTATTTTATTGTTATTATTTTTATAGAAATATTATTTCGATTAAAACCATGTACTAACCAATGTACTAACATCAAATTAGTCAAAGAGTAAAAAAATATTGGTTTTTGTAAAAAAAAAATAAAATTTATTAATATTTTATAAGTTACTTTGCCCACCCTTGAAAAAATTTATTTTGGACGCCCATGTGTGTAACGATTGTTAAAATTATACAAAGATGAATCCTTGTTTGTATTATCCAGTATGTATTTTTTTTTTTTTATAGGAACATAATAAAAACATTTATCGTCTGTATTGTTATTACGCAATAATCTAAAGATAAACACTCGGTCGAGGTTTAAAATATGGTGTTATAAGTTTTCATTGAACATAGACGACCATTACATAATATATGTATACTGTTGTCTAACTGCATAATATTATGTTTCAGTAAATAATTTTTCCACGATCAAAAGAAATGCCAATACATAATAATATATGCATAAGTCATTGTATAATTGCGTTCATTTGTCCGGGGGAGGGGGGGTGGTGATTTTTATCGACGACGTGAAACCAGGTCAGGCGGGAAAACGAAGGAAAAAAAACGTACGTTACGTTGAAAAAAAATGTGTACTTGTCTCGTCGGGGTGTTCTTCGCACGTCGGGTGGGATTCTCTTGACGGGTGTATTGAATTTTAAAGAAACGATATATCATTTCTTCATAAAACGATTCTGAACGAAGAAAGTTAATAATATAAAAATAAATGAGAAAAAAAAATGTTAGAAAAATGTCCAAAATTTTTTTTTCACATTTCCAAAATCTTTCTCATATTATTTTCTATCTATGTTTAAATTTTCATATAGCTCGGATCAAAAAATGATGGTTTCCGAGTCGTTTTTGTCAAATTTTGGGTAGTTTTTTCCAAAAAAAAAAATTGAAGAATTGAGAAATTCAAAAAATGACCTCTATTAAGTACCAAAGAGGCAAATCCGGCTTAAAAAAGTTGCTGATCGAAACTTTTGGACAAGTATTTCTATACAAAAAGTTGTACACAGAAAAAAAAACAAAAAAAAAGAAACATCATTGTAAAAACACTAGCTTCTTCACTTCGTTCAGAATCTAAAAATGTCCTCGCCGGATCTAGTACACGATCGGTTTGCATCACCTTCCCGTATAATAATAACCCTTTGACACACACACACACACGTGGCAAACCTTTGACGGTTTCATAACAAAGTTCAACACTCAAGACAAAGTTATAACTGCGTTTAAACACACGTGCACACTTCTCTCCGCCATCAACCACCTGCCCCCAACGACCGATCGCCATTTCTCCGAACGTTATTACATCATCCCCCTGCTACGCTGTGCAGATCATTTTGGAAGAGGTGCTCCGCGAAACGGTTTTACGTTGTAGCCCCTGCGACGTTTTGATTGATGTGCCGAAAATTATTATTAGCAGCAGCAGCCGTGTTTTCTTGATTTACGGTTTTCGACAGCGTAATTATTATTACTATTATTATTATTATTGTTATTCCGGAGCGCGAGCGCGAGCTACAGCCGAAAAATTCCATCCGCAAAGTCCATTATTCATTATTACTATCCGCAAAGGATTAATTTACCGCGAAAGCGCAAAATCTGAATCCATCGGCTCCAAACACTCTCTCGATTTAGCCATCATCGCTGCTGTAATATGTAAGTACGACGACGCGAGCGCCGGTTTTACGGAGATAATTAATTTAATTAAAAAAAAAAAAAAAAAAACGATATCAGACGGTAATATTGTGTTAAATCGTACGCGAGATTTGAGCCCCTACTATCGTTCGCACGACTCGTCCGCTAATTGTTTTTCATTTTTTATTTATTTCATATTAATTATACTTAATTTCAAGGCGTCAGTGAATATATTAACGCGCAACAAAAAACATTAAATCCTTTCATCTCTCTCTCTCTCTTTATTTTTCTCATATACGCACTCTTAATTTTAAAAAAATATGACGAGCGCTTAAAATTCTGAAAAACGGCGTTTACAAATCGTTTTCAAGACAACGTGCACACATTAATAAAAAAAAATCTTTAATTATGATTAGATTAGCGTTCTCGGACGCTTCCAGAATTAATAAACCCCGTAAATTATAATATCAGTCTTTTATGCAAATATATTTCAGCAACTTCTCAAAAGTGACAGAATATTATAATATTATTACGTATACACTTGGACCTCAGTCCAAGAAAACTCTAATCACAATCCGTGCGGTTTTGAGAAAAATCGCAATGTCTAAGAATTAATAACAGACATACTTATCTTTTTTAGCCTGTATATTGTTTAGTACTATCCGTGTGTACATATAAAGCTTATAATTATATGGTGTTTTCTATAAAACACCATGTGTTACTATTTGTATCAAGTCAAAATAGTGCAACTATTCAACCATGTAACCACGATCCAGAACTACTATTAATTATTATACCACGTGAATCATATTACACACAAAAAAAATCTCATTATTAGATACAATGTGACTCAGGCATGATTAGTGAATTCCAGGTAATTAAAAACGAGGGGATATTCCTGAAATATATGATAAATTTTCAAATAATGGAAATTTTTACTGTTAATTAAAGTTTATATAAAGAATACTCCCAGCCAAGCCATCATTCAATTAAATAATTGTCAATTAAAACATAAATTATTAGATTAAGTTTGTGATATATTATATTTTTGTGTATAGTAAAATGAAAATATAAAAAAAAATTGAAAATCACATTTCTGAAATATTTTCTGCACAACATTTGCTACTGAAGATAAATCCTATAAATTTTTATATTTTTTGATAAAAAGATCTTACAAAAATTAAATACTGTTGTAAAATCCAAAGATTTCAAACAAAATCTAAAAATGAAACACAGCATTGTTTGATCTCATTTAATAAGTAGTTTAATTTGTACTACATTATTATATTGAATATTTATTTTTATACAAGTGAACCTAACAGAGTGGTCAATTGACACAGCAAAAGAATAAAAATAATTCCCAAATAGGGAAGAAAAAGTATAAGTATCTTATGGATATATTCCCACGGCACATCATTAGACATAAATGTCCTTCACATGTAAAAAATAAATTATATGGATTGATGAATAATAAATTTAATTATCGCGTTTAAAGTTGTATGCATCGAAATAATTAAATTGATTCAGAAAATAATAATTGCCGAAAACGTTTTATTTACATGTTAAGTTAAAATCCTTTCGAATCTATGAGAAAACAATAATTAATGTAATTTAACACCACACAAACGTCTTATTTAATATAATAAAATTAAAAAGGATAGTATTCTCACAAAATATTTATTTTCTTTGGTTTTCGTAAATAGCGTTTTAGCTCTAAAGTCGTTGACGTGAATGATGTATTATTGTTTAATTTCGTTATGTGTACGTGTGTGAAATATGTGTACGATTTCAACCATTGTTTATTATAAAAGTTGTTGTTTATTATATTCGAAAGGAAATTCTAAAACTTTTCTAAAATTAATTTTAGATTCTAAGTGGAGCAAAGAAGCTTATGATTTTACAATGATGTTTACTTTTCTTTATTTTATCTTTTTTCTCTTACTGGAAACATTTTTTTCGTTTAGAAATATTTGTCTAAAAATTTCGAACACTATCCCTATAGATTCCAAATCACATCCAAAAGGCACCTTAAAGAGGTTATTTTTCAAATTTCCCAATACTTTTTTCAAAAACAAGGAAAATTTGTCGAAAAATTGAAAAAAAAAATGATTAAATAATGCTATTACCGGAATTTTCATAAAATTTAAAATTGTTTTTTAACATAACTTCAAAAATAATGTAGCTAGAAAGTTGAAACTTTCACAAACAACCAAAAATTGTCACGAGAATAAATTCATAAAATATTTCAAAAACATTTTTGAGTTAAGTAAAGCATTTTGAAAATATTTGGGTGTATTTAATTATTTACACGGCGACTATTATCATTATAATATAACATAAAAATATTGGAAACAAAAAAAATATATTAATATAATATTCACTAGTTTGAAAAGTGTAATTTACAACTAACAAATGCGATCAAACACATTTTATGCTATTATTACCGAGCGTAAAAAAGTTTCGCATGACATGATAAGGTTTGCTTTTCCGGGTTTTCCGGAAACTAACAATCCGATGATTTATTACAGTGTGATTTTATATTTTTTAATTCCTCGACGCGATTCAAAGAAAATCGCATTCGACACTTGGTTAAAGTGTAACTTTATATAATATGTCTATGATAAGATGTATTTAAAAAAAATGTGTACTTCGCTCGTCGGGGTGTTCTTCGCACGTCGGGTGGGATTCTCTTCACGGGTGTATTGAATTTTAAAGAAACGATAAATCATTTCTTCAATAAAACGATTCTAAACGAAAGAAATTAATAATATAAAGAACAAATGAGAAAAAAAATTTTAGAAAAATATCCAACATTTTTTTTTTTACATTTCCTAAATTTTCTTGCGACAAAATCTTTCTCATATTATTTTCTATCTATATTTAAATTTTCATATAGTTCGGATCAAAAAATGATAGTTTCTGAGTCGATTTTGTCAAATTTTGGGTAGTTTTTCAAAAAAAAAAAAAAATGAAGAATTGAGAAAATAAAAAAAATGACCTCTTTAAAGTACAATCTAGATTCTAGAGGAAAATCTGGTTTCAAAAAATTCATGATCGAAACTTTTGGACAAGTATTTCTATACGAAAATTTGTACACAGAAAAAAAATAAACATCATTGTAAAAACACTAGCTTCTTCACTTCGTTCAGAATCTAAAATGTACACCTTAAACTTTATAGTGATGTAGTAGAATATTCATATCATTATAGAGTTAAAACACTAATCGAATGAATGTATGCTCGAGTTACTTATTTTAATTACTATAAAAGCATTAAATTAAAATTTATTCTAAACGGGTGAAGAAACTTTTGAATGCAAATTCAGATAATTAGGAATTATGTAAGTGTATAAAAGTCTTTTATATCGTTTACAAATTAACGAATTCTTAACGATATATATATATATATATATATATACATATATAATATATATATGAATATTTATGATATTTATAAAAGTAAAGTATTCGATCCAAATTAAATTTTTAACTATATTAATAAAAACAACCGATTGCAGTTTCCAATTATTTTTTATTTATTTTTCCATTTATTTTTTATCATTTCAAGGATTTTATAAGTTTATTAGATTTTTCTATACGACTGAGTTTTAAATAATAAGGGTATTAATAGGCACTAAACTGCAGTGCTGCAGTTTGAAAAAAAAATCGTTTTTCATTGAAAAGGTAGTACGTATATACAAGTTTTTTTTTTATCGTTTAAAATTATTACATTTTTCTTCGTCTAGGAAAATAATCACACATTTCAACAACTCTGCTGCGTTTACCCAAACGCACTTCAGCCAGAGTATTTTTTCATTAAGTACATATTATTATTGTTCATGTAAATTCATGCGATAATAAAACACGGGGATGATTATTATTTACCTCAGTCTATTGTGCACGAGCGTCTCGGCCAGTTCCCTGCCGAGTCTCGAGTATGCAGTCTCAACAAGTAATAACAGTTTAGGGTCGGTCCTAGGATGACCTGTACCCGGGTGCGGCGGCCTGTGATCCGCCGGCGGCCTAGATTGAAAGTTTGGACACATGTCGTACGGTCGCATCCGAACAACGTGGCGATCCCGCCGCATCAGTAAGCTGGAAAAAGAAAGGATTTCATACGTAAGTACAGTATTTATAAAAATTCCTGCACGTGTATACACTGTGCTAGGGCCTAAGGGTGAAATTCCTGGAATTTTTCGAAACCGGGAATTCCTAAAAATTGGTAAACCCAAAAAACTCCACAAACTATTAAAAAAAAAAAATTTAGTTTTAAGGTATTACATTTTTGGACTAATAGTCCTCCAGCTCCAATAAGCGTCTCGTGCAAAAATAATTTTAACAACCCTCCTCTTTCTCCAAAATACTGGATTGTAATACTTAGAAGTTATAAGAAAATATGGTCTGTTCGACACAAACCTACTAAATAATGTTTAAATTACTATATTTTTAACATGAAACTACTACCTAGAAATTGATTAAATATAAACATTTTATATTATATTTCTTTTTAAAACTATAAAAAATACATTATGATGTATTGTCATAATTGTATATTGTCAATCCCCCCCACCCCCTCCCCAAAAAAAAATGGTACTTTAGAGACGTCATTTTTTTAATTTCTCAATACCTTAATTTTCTTTTGGGAAAAACTACCCGAAATATGACTCGGAAATTATCTTTCTGAAATCCAAACTTAATGAAAATTTAAACATAGAAATACAATAATATGAGAAATATTTTTGCGCAATAAAATTTTGAAAATGTGAAAAAAAATGTTGGAATTTTTTTCTTATTATTTTTTTTCTTTTCAATATTTATCAGATAAAAAATGTAAAGTATATAGTAAAAGTTAAGATAAGTCAAATATAGACAAGAAAGCTCTTGGTGGGTGTGTTGAAAATGACAATTATTGTTCTTTAAAATTCTACTCACCCACCAAAAGTATCTGACCCGAGGAGTGGAGAATACCCGTGGTGCGAAGTATGTCTACTTTTAATACAATATTTAAGAGTAACATTCGTCAAGTGAAGCAAACATTCAACAGATCATTTATATAATCAATCGTCAATCACTCCATAATACCTACATATTATTTATTATATTATAATGTATCTGTGTACTATAAAAAAGATTTACAGTGGTCTGTGAACATAAATCAAAAATATATATATCTTTTATTACCTATTGTATGATATTATTTAATATGAACTATTATAATTGATTATAAATACTATTTATAATCAACGCTATTATCGATAAAAACAACAAATATTTTATACACATACGTCATGATTGCTCAAGTAATAATCTTTCATGTTCTATTTAGTCATTGAATATCTATGTATATTGTATGAATATTATATAATAGTTGTATGTACATGCCAAAATCATTGCCTAGTTAAAAAAACATTTGACATAATATGTGATGGTAAAAATATTAATCCCCCCCCAATTTTTTTTTTTAGGCACTAGTTGCTATAAAACATAAACACTCACGTCTGTATTTCCAAGTAACACCTTTCAAAATATATGCTTAAGGCAAAAACATCCATTATAGAATATAAAAGACGTGAAAATGTTTCGTGTCTGATGGTCGTCGAGATGTTTTTAATGCGAGTTCCGAGAATCTGACAATATAAAATCTGAATTTTCACACGTTTGCCACGAAACACGACGAAACGAGAAATATTTGTAGTCCTATGCCGCCGCCATTTCTACGTCTTAATGTTGTTCGACTACACACGATTATGTACGATGAAATATGTTATTTTTTTTTATTAAGACGTAAATATTGCAAGAAGCTACGTGCTGCAGGACAACTAGAATTTATTTTCTGAGGCGGCTATGAAATAACAATGTGCCGATCATTATCGTTGGACAACTACGACAAAGCCTATTTTTTAGACTGTGTAAAAAAATTATCTACAAAGTATTTATAGTATTTGTATAGTTGTGACGCAAATGATAAGTCTATATGTGTAATGAGCGAGAAGTAAAATTTAACAATTTCATACATCTTGTCATATTATATGAATATACAAAGGGATTTTTTAAGTTCGTTTACTCCTTTTTTGGGCGGTAAAAATGCAAAAGTTTGGATTTTTTTTTTTTTTGGAATGTTCAAGTCACTATAAAAATTATGTTTTCCATAACTCATTTTTTTCATGTCATTTTAAGGATGTCTGGTGGAAGTACAAATTTTTTTTCAAATGACACCCGCCCCTCACCCCTATTTTAACTACGGAATTTTATTTAGGTTATTTTTCTGAAAATTTTAATGTATTGAAATCAAAATTTGTACGAGCAATTCATATTATACAATAAAGCGAATTAATGAAGTGTTAGCTGGTGAAATCATTATAATAACGTAATATGTCAATAACTAAAATATGTATACAA
>JAIPRM010000572.1:34995-52469 GCA_025469315.1 Stegophylla sp. TES_Ste_2020
AACGTTGATTATCATTGATTATTTTCAACTATAAAAGTGTATAACGGAAAATTCAAATTTTAAATGTGTTAAAAATTGAAAGTTTGTTAGATATAAGCAAATATCAAATATATTTTCTCATACTGTCGTTAATAGAGCGCCCTGGGGCCCCCACAACCCTAAATCTGGCCCTGGTTGAACAAATTTCAGGGGTGGTGAATTTTTAGACCATTTTGATTAATTGAGTTGATAATAATAGTAATAATTAAATTATTATTGCGGTTTAAGATATTATTATCATAGATTACGGTGTTATAAAATATAATATAATAAAATACTACCATATTTAATATGTACTTGCAATTAAATTAATAATTTTATTTTAATAATTAGACACCAGCTGAAAATTATTATTAAAATAGGTACTGAAAAGTATTACCATAACGACCTATTAACGTTTACGTTTCCAAATAAATGTGTAAATTTTAGAGAAGTTTTTTATTAACATTACCGATAAGATAAATTACCCAAAACTATACTTAAAAATAGGTATTATTAATACCGTTTCTGTATATGAATACAAATCTTGATAAATTATTTTTTTATGATTTTCTAACTAATAAATTATATTAGTCAAACAATTATAAAGGTGATTGAATGTATTTAATACGATTTAGAAATAAGTTTTTTTTTTTTTTTGTTAAATGTATGACAATATTTTTTGAATGAAGTTTCCCCTCCCCGCCGACTTAAGACATTTCTGCCTGTACCACTGTAAGACTAGGTGACAGACCGCAATATTACCCGTCCTGCCATCAAAGTTTGAGCGCGCCTATGGATACAACACTACCTGCAATTTTATACAACCATATTATGACATATATCGAATAATTCAATACTAATTGTATACCTATAAACCAAAATAATTAGTCAAAATAATTTTATGTGTTTTTTGATATAGTCAAATTATATAAGTAATAAGTATTTTTTTTTTTTTAATCTTTTTCTTATATTATATGTATTTTTAATCCTACGCTTATGCTAATGCATGTATATTGTATATATTTATAAATATATACATTATTAAATATGTACATATTTTTGATAAAGAACAATATATTGTATGGATATTGTTGTAATCATAATTATTAAGTTGTCGGTTCCTTTTTCAATCACTTATTAGAAATGTATAACATGCGACACTGTGCCACCCCCTCAATATCTATTATGCATGTGAAAAATATAAAATAATATTTCGCATTGGGGGTAGTTCATATAGTATTTATAGTCGTCGGTATACATACACTATAATAATATAGGTCAGATCCGCCTAATGACCATATTTTTTTCAACAGTCATATTCAGCCATATGAGAATATTATTAGCATATTTTTTTAGGTCGATTACCGTTTTTTAAATTATTCGAATAGAAATTTGAGTTTCGACTGTTAAAAATTGTTTTTAATATAAAAATGTATAATTATTCTTATATCTACCCGATTTTCTAATTATATGTTATGTAACAATATTAAATATTTAAAGTACTGTCAAGAGAGTTCGTCTAGAGTAATTATCAAAAAGATTTGGTGGCCGAAACTCTTGGACAAGTATTTATATACGAATACGTGTGCACAAAAGAAAATATCATCGGAAAAACTATTTAATATAGTTTTTAGATTCTGAACGAATTTTTACAATGATGTTTATTTATTTTTTCTTTTTTTTTTTCTATGTACAACTTTTCGTGTGGAAATACTTGTCCAAAAATTTCGATCAGTAACTTTTTGAAACCGGATTTGCCTCTAGATTGTACTTTAGTGAGGTCATTTTTTGAATTTCTATATTCTTCAACTTTTTTTTTGGAAAAAACTACCCAAAATTTGACAAAAACGACTAGGAAACCATCATTTTTTGATCCGAACTATATGAAAATTTAAATATAGATAGAAAATAATATGAGAAAGATTTTGGCGCAAGAAAATTTTGGAAATGCGAAAAAAAATTTTTGGACATTTTTCTAACATTTTATTTTCTCATTTGTTCTTTATATTATTAACTTCTCTCGTCCAGAATCATCTTATTGAAGAAATAATTTATCATTTCTTTAAAATTCAATACACCTGTTAAGAGAATCCCACCCGACGTGCGATGAACACCCCGACGAGCGAAGTACACACTTTTTTTTTCTATTTTCTTTTTTGTGTACGACTTAAAAGCATGAAAAAAAAAAATAGAAAGTAAAAAGCGCGATACAACATAACGGTGAACACGTAAACAATATATGATAAGAGAATTGAGAAAAGAGATACGCTAAGGAAACCAGGGAAGTTAAGAAGTTAGAATGAGCAGTGTGTGCATAGAAGAAAACGACGGGGCGGATCATGGAATTACGTCACGCGAAAGAGATGAAATTATCGTAAGAAAAGGATAATGTGGTAAATGTCGTATTCAGTTACGCGGCTGTCATGAGTGTTATTCGAAACAAGAACAATGCACGATTATTATGCAAATGAAATAAACATTTTACACGCGAAGCAAACGCATAGAATAGTTTTCAAAACGTCTTCTCGCAATCCCGGAATCATCAAATGACAGTGATGGCCAAATAACACGACAACATAATATAATATTACTTTATACAGATTATCTTTAGTAATTTATATCATAATTACGTCAGTGCGCAGCAAGTCTGTAACTTAGGGGAGACTAGTGTTGTTCTGGACCTAGGCTCCCCGTCGAATTTCGGTTTCAGTTGTGGCCTTGGTGTACAGTACTGACTAGGAACTTTATCAATTTAAAGAGTAACATACGATACTGTAGGTTCTAGATGGCGCACGTTTAAAACTTTCCAATGGAAAGTTTAGTGTTAAGTTATACATTTAAATTTAACTTGATATTTTTCCTAAAGATTTGCAACATAACTTAGTTATTAAAATTCAATTATATTTTAAATTAACTTAAACTAGTGCGAAAAACTAATTAACTTGTCCAGCTCTATTTATGTAGGTAGGTACTAATAATTTAATGAAAATCCTTATTAAGGGGATTCGATACTGATAAAATACATACTCATATGTCACACGGGCAATAAAGCAATGGAATCTCTTGTATTGTCAAACGTATCAATCGAGTGGTGTATTTTTTAAATATTTCACTCAAAAACTGAAAAATATTGATACATTGATTTGAAAATTAATATTTTTTTCAATTAAATTGTATTAAAATTTTGTACAAAAATTCAAAAAATTGGTAAAGTCAACTTAAAGACACTATATTATACGTCATAACAAAAATTCAAATCCGATTTCAAAATCCATTCAAACACTATATCGATTAATACAGTACAAAATATAATAAAATATTACTCAAAATAATCTCATCGCATCCCCTCCTCCTACCATTCGTAAGTGCACAGTGATATGCCCATAGATGGGCAAACGCGATTCGTACAACAGTAATAAGAACGCCGTCGTTACTCCATCGTTATAAACTGCATTATTTTAACGCGTAAATAGCCGAGAACGAAGACAGCACGACCGCGTCGGCGACATTCCGAAAACGTTATGCTCGGACTATCACGGGAAAAAAATAAAATAAATTCGAACGATGCCACTGCGAGGCCAAACACTGCGTCGTGGTACCTACCAGCTAGTCTCGGGTAAAAATGTGTACCGGCGCGAGCGGCGGCATGGACGTAAAACCTCGAAACACGATATAATATTACACACACATACACACATTACAGGTAATACACATAAATGCATATAATATAATCTATATATATATATATGTGTATGTAAAAATACGTTTCACATTCGGAATGTGGCCATATTATATACATAATATTTAGGGAGTAGTTGTGTACCTATATTATTATGGGTGAGTTTACTACGGGAATTTTTTCTTTATTCTGCCACACACGCGCGCATTGCCTGTTTGCTGCTCGGACGGGGAAGGAAAAAAACCGATTACTTATCGCATTATACACGCATATACGTAAGTACGTATAACGCATGTGTACGCGCGCGCGTTTCTATTGTGCGCGGGGGAGAAGACGATCCATCGTTGTATATTATGTAATAAAATATATTTTATAACAGTAATACCTATATTGATATAATCTAGTATTCTAGTCGTAGTACATAATGGTATAACCGCATATTAAGCATAATATATTATACAGGGTGAAAAAGATAGTCAAAAACTTTTTAATTTTTAAAGTTGATTCAACACTTCAATAATTGCAAAATTTTTCATGGAAATCTCATTCCTTGTTCTCAAACGGGAAAGAGCATAAATTGAATTTTTCTAAAAGATTGTGGATGATTGAGTAGTTACAAAACAAAATCAAACTAGTTTTAAGCTCCTTTATTTATAGTTACGAAAATACATTTTTTTTTTTTATACTAAAAAAGTAATGCTAGTAAAGAGTAATGTTTTACTAGCATAACTTAAAACTACATTGGGTATCTATTTAGAGCTTTATTTTTCTAATATACTTAGGAAATCAATAAGTTTGAGAATTGGACTGGGGTTGATATTAAATATTTAGATGCATTTGAAGTTTAGCGAAATTACCTGCTAAAGTTTCTGACATCTTTCATCTATTAGTAGTCTGCACATAGGCGCAACTAAGTGATGGAGGCTAAAAGGAGCTTAGTCACTTCACTATTATCCATAGTTTCTTTCCAGTAAATTTTAGAGTAAAGCCAGTAAAGGTATTTGTTAAGAAATTCTTCTTACATATAACGTTAACACATAAAATATTTTTAATCTGGTAGAAATTTTCTTTCCCAAAATATTCCTTAAATATTTTTCTATATGGATTATAAATTTCATGTAAACTGACTCAATGAATAATTTTACTTTCCTGATTTTTAATCAAGTAACTATGGTAACTGAAATGAAAAAATCTGAATTTTCAAAACATCAAGAGTTTTTATTAAATAAACACAAAGAAAATAACAAAATTTTAAGTCGTTCATTCTTATTAGGTGGATAATTAAGGTAACTTCAATATAAGATATAAATGAGATAGATCCTTTATCATGCCTAATCAGTTGCAGTATAATGATTTAAATCTAGAAAAACATTGGCGTTTTCAGCTCTGAAATCTTTATTTTTATACTTTTTTCATTGAATTATTAGAGCTTTAAAGTTGGTTGACAGTTCATTTGAAAGGATTTAACAAGTAGCTACAAAATGTAAAATAAAAAAAATAAAGTTTTCAACCGTTAAAAAATAGCCAGTTTTATTTTGGTGTAGCTTTAATAACACAGCTGTTCTATGAAATTGGAGAACGGATTTAGTTGTTTAGGGTTTTATGAGAATAATAATAATTAAAAGAAGTGTAGTGAAGAATTTCAGAATTGTACCTAATAGTTCATTCATAACAGATCTTTAAATTTGTACATCATAAAAACATGAAAATCTGAATTTCGAAAATTTAATTTTTTGGTAAATCGAAGTAATTGAAATTATGAATATAATCTATAATAATGATATAATAATACAGTAAATACAATAATATAAATTACAGGTACACAATAATATTAATTACTGGTGCACTTCAAAAGTCAAAATGTACAATAAGTTTAAACTTAAATAATAAAATAATTTAGTTGTTTAGGGGTCTTGTTGGAATCACATCAACTAGGAGAAGTAAGTATGATATTAAATAGTTCATTTTAAGCATAAACTTTAATAGTCTCTATAATAATATCAATGTCATTAGTGACAATTAATAATTTACTTATCTCTGTAGATTATAATAATAATAATTTAATTTAATTTACTATTCTTTTTTAATTCAGTTAAATAATGTTCAAACAATATAATATAATAGTCAATAGAATTTAATTAATTTAATTAAAATGTAATAAATCAATAAAATTATTTTATTCCATTTTGTTTCAATTTTAATACATAAGTATTTATAATAATTGTATTATTTAACTTAATTGTTCTTCTGACTTTTGACATTTATAATTAATATTATTGTATTATACTGAATTATATTATATTTATAACATTCATAATTTCAATTACTTTTATTTTTTTTTTTTATAGCACACAATTATGTGTGCTATAAAGATAAGTACGAAGTATCAAAAGTGAACATTTATCATTGCACATTTTAGGAAGACTAAAAAGTATGATGTGACCTTCATAAGAATAACAAAGGTGTATTTATGGGGGGGGGGGGGGCGAAAGGACGCTCCTGGGCCTTTCATTTTATATTTTATACATTCTGAAATGAGAGAAAAAGTTAATATTTTGACAATGATGTTTCTTTTTTTTCTATTTATGAAAATACTTTTTGTAGGGAAATACAGTTACTAGTTTCCCCCATAAAATGAAATGCCCGTTTTCGTCAATATCCAAAAAGATTGAAATCCCGTTTCCGCCAGTTTACCTGTCTAAGTGTTGTGTATTTTGTACACTCTGTGGCCTAAAGCGTCTCATACACGATAAAATTAATATATTTATTATTATTATTATTATATATTACATACAAACGTAAGTTGCGGACCGTGTTCGCGATTATAGTATATTGGCATAACGTGGTGAAATACGTATAATATAACCATGTTTTTGGTCGTTCAAGAGCATATCGATAATAACCGATTATCAAACCGAAATGTCATCACGTTACACAACAAGTCAAGGAACGTA
Organism: Stegophylla sp. TES_Ste_2020; assembly: GCA_025469315.1. Lineage (NCBI taxonomy): Eukaryota > Metazoa > Arthropoda > Insecta > Hemiptera > Aphididae > Stegophylla > Stegophylla sp. TES_Ste_2020. The sequence goes on from JAIPRM010000572.1 coordinate 41,650, forward strand.
TATAGATTGGGTGGAGCGAAAAGATGGTACCGAGGAGCGTAGCGACGAATGTCAAAACACGCGCAGAAACTGTTGATAGTTATTTGAACTTGAGATTTTAATTATATAATCTGTAAAGCTTATTTTATTACAATATTGTTGTCATAAAAAAGCCATTCTCACAATAGCCCCGTACACAATGCCTAGCCTAGCCTAGACCATAGTACATAAACTGGCGGAAACGTGAATCTAACCTTTTTATATATTGGCGGAAACGGTACATGCCCAATAATATCGAAATTTATCATTTATTATTGATCAAATGGACATGGATTATTTTTTTTCTAAATTACAAGTGTAAAACACGGTAAAGCACGATTCCGTACGCTTCATTTTTTTGGAAACATGATTCCGTACGGTTTTTAACAAACAATAGATTTTCAAAATGACCCTAAAAACAACACGATTCCGTATGACTTTCTGTGCAATGAATATTATTTATCAATTTGTAATATTTTCAAAATACACCGTACATTTAGACATATCAAAATGTTACCAATATCATCGGCAAATCGCCACTCAGTTGTATTTTCGGCGTCCTATTCGAACGTGTTTATTGCGTTAGATAAAGTACAATATTTCACTCCCTATTACCTAGTGACCACGAGATATACTAGATATATTGCGTATATTAAATTTATAAAATATAATATTATGAATAATATATATATATATATATATAATTAGAGGCGTGCCTAGGATTTTAGTATTATATATATTACAGTTTTAAAAGATGACGAAAAAAATTATTGCAAAGATTTTGTATACGATTCATGAAAATATGGCAACAAAATCTTAGGCAAAAAACGTGCGGAATCGTGAACTTTAAATTGTGCACGATCCCGTAGCTGATAAGGACCGTACGAAATCGTGCTGCACCCGTTAAATATACCGAGTATAATACTGACAATATTATTATTGTACATTAACAGAAGCTTCTATTATAATCGTTTAATTAAAGTAATGATTTATCGTTTTTTTTAAAATTCAACACATCCACCGAGAGTATTCCACCTGAGCATAAGCGTGCGCAGACATTACTGGCAAGCTAGTCATATGTATCTAGTATTTCATACTGATATTCATGTTGTAAGCTATAGGCGTAATTAGGGGGGCTAAACCCATCCCCTCAAATAAAATAAAAAATAAAATAAACATGTTATCCCCCCACCCCTCAATTATTTTTTCCTTATTGCACAAATTTTCTGAGGTAAAACAACTAATTGGGAAAAGTTAACCTCATTTATCATAAAAAAAAAAAAAAAAAAAAATGTATATAATATAATACGATATTACTTAATTGTTAAGTACATCTTAAATTTCTATTTTGCTACACTTTTTTTTCCATTTACAGTATAAAACAAGTAATGATTATTTTGATAATAATGAATATTTGAAAAAAAAAAAATTGGTACAATTGATTTTAACATAAAAGTAAATATACGAGTAGGTTGACTTATAAATGTGTAAACTAGTATACGAGTATAATCTTCCGTCAAAAAATAATGAAATATATGAATATATTTTGTAATATTAAGAAAGATAATTCTGCCATTATTTAGATAAACTGCCTTTTGATTGAAAAAATGATTACTCGTATAAAGACAAAAGTTGATATACGATTTTCGAGATTTTTTCAGATTAATTACATATATATTATATATTAATTATATATATAATATATAAAAGAGAGGTAATTTTTTTAAAATGCAATATTTATCTCATAATTGGTCAAATTTTATTGAAATATTATTCTAATTTGTATTACTCTATTTTTGCTGAAAAGCAAAAAATGGAAAGTTTCATGTTCTATTAGTTTCGGAATTATAGCGAAATTATTAATAAAATCGATTTTATGAAAATCTTTTTTTGCATAATATATTGCCGTTTTTACTTAATATATCGACAGGTTTTCCTATTTTTTGGGAAAAGTATTCAAAATTTTGAAAAATAGCCTTCTGGCTAGTACCAACTGGGTGTGATTTCTGATCTTTAAAGTTACTGTATGAAATTTTTGGACAAGTATTTCTATACCAAAAAGTATTTCTAGAAAAAAAAAAAAAAAAAAAAAACTCGGATTTTAAAAAAGTTTGCAGAGTGGTCAAGTGCCTACCCTGACTACCCCGTCCTTTATCTTATGGGAATATTGTACAAATAATTGTTTTAATTTCGTACCCGACTCTATAGTTGTCACCTATATAGTGCCCAGCTCACTCAGAACAGTGTTTTTTTTTTTTTTTTTTTTAATTTAATTTTGTTTGTTCTTTACCTGGAGATGGGCGAAGTCAGGTATTGCGTGTAATAGAATATGGACAGGAATCCGATCACCATGAGCGCGGCCACGCAGCGTCTCACGGAAAACCGGCGACCGGCCGCGGTCCGTCGGGTTTTCAGCATCGTCATCGCGGTCGATTATTACGCGGCGACGACGGACGACAAACGATGCCGTTGCTGCTGCTGTGGTCGCTGGCGGAGGACGAACGGCGACGTCGCACACTGTCGGAGCGAGGTGAAGAACGCCGTGGAAGCGAGTCCGCGGTTTGTTATGGCGACGGTCAGCGTACCGGCGGCGAGACGGTTCCCGGCGACCGCGGTGCCGGCTGCGACACGTTTTGCCCGCGGCGTACTCCGGCGACTGCTGCAACGACGACGCGGCGCCCGGCGAACGCTCCGGCATTGCGTCACGCTGGCGGCGGCGCGCGCCGTGCACATGTCCGGCGTCGCGATCCCGTACCGCCGCGTCGGCTGGACCGCGATGCTGTTGCCGAAAACGTCGTTGATGACGCGGTGTGTGGCTGCGACGCGCCGCGGCACTCGCCGGCGGCGGTGACAATGACTGTTGTAGTAGACGCGGCGGCGGCGGTGATGGCGGTCAGAACCGGCGGCGTCAACTAATTATTGTTGTCGTGTACACGGGCATCCTGCAAAAGTAAATACGTAATACTCCGGATGAGAAGAAGGACCAACACAACTACGCCGCCCGTCAACGGGCGGCGAGAAAAACTGCCTCCATTTAGGTCACGACGATTCAATCGTGGACGTGTGACGAGTATTGAGACAATAATAATAACATAACGCGAGTGTAACGCATTAAATGTTTTTAACATTTTTTCGTTTTTTTCGTGTTTGATATTCACTTTAAATCGGGTTCTAGAACCAGAACCTATGAAATATCAAGAAAATTGGAACCTGTACTCACAAAAATAAGTACCGGGTTAATTTTTTTTTTTTTTTTTTTCGAATAGTCGCAATCGATAAATTTAAGATTTAGTTCCTAGTTTATACGTAAATAATTTAATCACCGTTTTTTAGACTCCGAGGGAGTGAAGAGCTGGAAGTCTTACACTGAAGCCTTTTTTTTCTTTCTGAAAACACTTTTAATGCTTGAAAAAGTTCTCAAGTACTTTTATCACGTATTTCTATTAGAGAATTCGGATGAAATGATATTTTACAGAAGTAATTTTTTGAAATTCTTAACAGTTTTTTTAAAAACGTTAATCGAGTCAATTTTTATAAGAGTTTTAAACACATCGAAATTGATCGTTTTCATGAATACGTATCAAATTAAATTGACACAGATTTTTCAGTAATTACATTTTTAAACACACCCGAAGTATGTTTAGTTCACCAAAATAAATTAGAATGAAATTTACTTTAGCGTTGAACATACGATAATCATTAATCACTAGTGATAATGTACAAGTCGTATAGTATTGGCTCATATACTGGTCGATTTTCGATAAATAGAGTTAAAAAGACGTCCGGCCAATACATGTTTTCACACAAAATAGCAAGTAACTAGTAGTCTAGTACGTTGGCCAAGTTATATTACCTAACCTAACTAGTCATATGCAAGATATGACCAATGACCAACGATAAATTACAGTCTAATACTTGTTGAGTGCCACACCGTGCCACACCTTCAAAGTAGACCAATCTTTTAAGACCTTTGGAAAACATCAAGTAAATTTAATATTACCTATACTATTGAGAATAGTTTTACACTACAAGAATTATGTTTACGATATAATTTTAAAAATAAATGCATTTATTATGTTTTTATGAATACAAACATAATTATAAAAAAAAATAATTTTGTCTTTCTTTTGTTGGTATTTTAATGCGTATTTCAATAGTATTTGGATTTTTTAAAGGCATCAAAATTGTTTTTCTAAACATTATAATATGCAAATATTCAAGGCCGTTACAGTATAGGTTTCAGGTATACTGGTTTTTTCAGAGGCGTTAGAAAAATTAAAGGTAGTATAGACTATATCCAATATCGGAATTACTATGGTAATACCTTAAACGATTTCTTAACTAATTTTTTTTTCGATGTGATTTAAAAACATACCATCCTATAACAAGTTTAACGGTTTACTACAGATATTTTAAAGTTTAAGATTTTATTCTTATATACTAATACATAATATTACCGTTTAAATTTCTTTATATTCATTACTCATATTTGCATTTTAAAATTGATCACTTCATATTTTCCGCTTTAGTCTCGCAAAATCTATATGTTACTTATATGGTTGGATGAACAAGAAATGAAAGGCAATTTAGTTTATTACTAAAAAACGATAAAATAAAATGCAATAAAATTTCCACAAGCACAGCTTGATCAACTTTAGAATCTCTAAAAAAGAATTTTTTATGATTATTATTGTTTAGTAAACGATATTTATTTTTATTTTTGAATAGGATCTTTGTAAAAACGACCGTATACTTCACTGGGGTATTATTACAAGAACTTACAACAAATTCTTTGAAAATTGATTAATAAAATGTTATATGGTATCTTGTAATTATTACTCGGGATACAATTTAATTACATTTTATTAAGACGTAACTATTAAATGTAAACATTTATGTATGTAATGTATATTTTCATACAAATTAAATGTGATTCAATCACGATTATACACGAAATACTATTATATTAAATATATGGGAACCTACATAATACCTACTCACAGAATATATAGTTATATCAGATATAGGTTTTATTGTTATAAAATATAATGTGTAATGTTACATCTCAGTGAGTAGGTATCGACCGGAATCTTTTGTTACTGCCGTGTGTGTAATTCTCTAGACTACAGTATGATTACGATCCTCCCATAGCTTAGGTGGTTTTTAAGAAGCTTCTTTGTCCTTTGTCGGGCCGCGGCCGTCAATGCGCATTTCCTCTCAAATTACAGGAGATGGTATTTTTATGCACCAGGTGCAGTTCTTCGTATGTTTCTAATAGCTCCGACGCTTACATCCAAGATTTTATAAAAGCAAAGCTTTTCAAATATTATATATTGGAAAAAATAATACTATATATCAAGGAGCGTGATGAATAACTGAAAAAAAACTGCAGTGAATAATATATTAAAATGTAATAGATGTGTACAATGCACATATAATAAAAGCGACCAACAATTATTTTAAAATTTAATGTTGAATGAGATGAGAATTGATGGTCATGAATGTATTTTATTTATTTATTATTGTGGTGGAAAAAAGATACTACAGCCTTTTGAGTGCTTTCATTGTTGTAGTTTCCTATTCCAAAATTTCTCAAATATTCATTGCTCTTTATATATACGTATACCTACATAATGATATTTCGTTGAGACATGATGTAGACACTATACTTTTGGTCGAATATTTTCATTTTATGGAACGTACATTACTAATAAATAAACTGTTATGTTTATACACGCTAGTCGAATAATAAATATTATTATAAGAATTTCGTAAGTTAATGATTTGATTGTTAAGAAATCTTATAATACTCAGGTTATTGTAAGTATTTTTAATAGAATACTTTATATATTAACCGCAGTTATATGGCGAAAACTTAATACATCGATGATCCCCAAGGCACAATATTAATATCGCCAAGGGGATCATAATTTTGACTAATTTTATCTTACTATTGTAACCACAATTAAACGCCATGTAGAACGACAGTTAAATACTAAAGAGCTAAAGATTTGATCTCGCCTTTAAGCAGCATATTACATATGATGTCTAAAAAGTTATATTTATTATATAGGTGAGATTTTATCTCGAACAAACTTTGTTCGTAATAAAATACTTTCTGAACTTTTCCGATCCTTAAAAATATACCTGGAGCTTAAATAGAAATAATTGTTATCATTTACGTATACGTATTATAATTAATACTTCTCCGTTTACACACGGGTCTCGTGCTAGTTAAGCGTTTGTCGGAAATGTGGAGGTCAAACCATTGTTGTAGTGGTGGGTGACATAAAACCGGTATTTTTTCTTAAGTGATGCATTTTTAATAAGTATAAACCGAGACAAAATATTTAACGATTTAGGTCAACGATTGTTGTTATGCGTACACAATCTAAGTAAGTAAATTCTTATGAAAAACAAAACACTGTTAACAGAAATTTCATCCCAAGTTAAAAAAAATAAGAATTGAAATCACGATTTTTGATAGAAGATAAAAACGTTATAAATGCATATAAATACGGCACTAAAAATGGTTGACATTTTCACTAATCATTTTCTACGTAGTTCCTTTATTTGATTTATTTTATAATACGTAACCAATTTGGTGATTATTATACGATATAGATTAAAATAGGGGATATGCAAATATTTTATTATTTTATAACACTTATTAGCAATATTTTATTTATATTTTTAAGACATTTAATAAGCAGATGTTTAAATTCTCACGTAATCACTAAATAATCCTTGTAAGCTGTAAAAAGGGATTTCCAATGAATACAAAGGGAAGAGATTACTAAGACGAATTCATAAGACAAGTCTAAAATGTTTGTGCGGGCTAAAATCTATTTAACAAGTGGATATAAATATTTCAAAAACTGCTTGGATGATTTTATATTTAAATGTGAAAATGAAAGTCCATTTGAATAAAGCACGCTTTTATTTGCACAAAATACTACAAACGAAGTGAATAAATAAAATTATTTTTTGTGTGAACGATTTACAATTCACGTTAAAAAGTTTATTAAACAACAATACGATTTCAAAACAATATTATACTTATATAAGTTATAATTACATTTGAGAATAATCAAATTCAATTGCAAACATCTTTTCATGATGGTTAAAAACATCATAATATTTTTAAAGTTATATAAAGTTTTTCAAATTAAAAAATAAGATTAAAAATTGATAAAACTTTTAAACTAATACACACTTTTTTACAGTAATTTTAAAATATACATATATTATGTATAACACGTTAAGTGGCGTCATCTTCAATACCACGAAACTCGTAAATCGAGGGAAATGAAAATTTTCCTACTATAAGGAAGTATCTAAAGGAAATATATATATGATTGGAACAGTGAAGTATAAAATGTAATCTTATTTTCCGATATAGAAATGCTTTGATAATAGCATAAGAGTAGGTACATAGTGTCTACTTACAATGTGCTTTTATTGTATATACATATGTATATATTATGCATATTACGATATTACATGATATTTGACTTTGTATACAATGCACATCAAAATCGGACATAACAGAACCTGTATTATAAATTAGTTACATTGCCCGGGAGTTGTATGCATGGATTAAGTGCCCATTTATAACTGGGCAAAATTAATTTGAGAGGAATACGATTTCTCATCATGTCTTTGGTTACTCAAGAGCTTATCCCTTAAAACTTTTTTTTTAAAACTAAGACGGGATGCAAACTTAATGAAAATTTCAATACCTATAGATAGATAATAACTTAAACAATATTTTGGTAAAAGAAAACACTTTTTTTCTAATAAATTTTTATTTTTGTTTTACTTGCGTTAATAGAGGTAAATAAAACTGGCTGAATAAAAATAAACATGTAAAATAAAGTAAAGGCAAGAAAGCCGGACAAATTTCGCTATACGGATATTCTTCGCTCTTCGGGTCAGATACTCTTAGTGGGTTTGTGGAATTTTAAAGAAGCGATAAATCATTTTTTTAATAAGATAATTCTGAACGAAAGAAGTTAATAATTTTCTTGTGCCAAAAATCTTTCTTATATTATTGTCTATCTATGTTTAAATTTTCATAAAGTTTGGATTAAAAAATTATGGTTTCCGTGCCTTTTTTTGTCAAATTTTGGGAAGTTTTTTCAAAAAAAAATGAAGAATTGAGTAATTCAAAAAATGACCTCTCTAAAGTACCAACTAGAGGAAAATCGGGTTTCAAAAAGATACTGATTGAGACTTTTGGATAAGAGATCTATACGAAAAAGTGTTCACAGAAAAAAAATAATAAACATCATTATAAAAACACTAGCTTCTTAATTTCGTTAAGAATCTAAAATAAATTGTAATTTTAATAATATTTAAGTAAAATATTCTTATATAAACCAAAGTTCCACTCAGAATCATTTTATTGAAGAAACGATTTATCGTTATTTCTAAATTTAACACATTCACCAAGTCCCACATGAGAAACGAGATGAATACTCATGTCCCATGGTGCGAAGGATGTCCGGGTTTTTAGGCCTACACATATTCTTTGATAAGAAGGATAGATGGGTTTATAACACACGTACCTTCTATAATCTATTCTATACTATACTGCAGTCATTTTATTTTTTTCAGAAAAAAAAAATACGCAAAAACCTATCAGTAGAAGTCCTATTAACACCGCATTTCTCACTCTCCGACTAGTGTTTTATTTGTCGAACGTAAAATATATTATCTAAAGAATATTTATCTAAGAATACCTAAATAATTAAGATATTAAGATGCACATTACAGTACAAACCTAACATAATATGTACTGCGTATTATAATAAAAAGGGATTAAATTACTATGCGTAATTTATAAAACTGTCATGTACGTGCATTTATTCACACAAAGTTTCTTCTTTTGAGGGCTTTTGATTATAATACGCGCGCGCACATACACAAACACAAACTGTTATCCAAACAGTAAACTTATTTTTCTCCATAATAAATTATAAGGGTTCACCCACCTCTTAACGTTTCTAACATGTATTAAAATGTGCAATATTATCACACAAGCCGAGTTTCTATAGTTGTTGTTGCACAAGACTAATTAACGAAGTTTTCATGCAAGGATCTCACACGTACTATTATTTAATTATTCGCACAATTTGCACCAATGTTTTTTCTAAAAATCAAATTTATAAAATAGTTATTTTGAAATTTTTCTAGAATTGTAGTATAAAATTTTAAAATTGAAAATTTGGAACTCAAAAATAAATTATTTATACATAATTGATGTAGAGCAATGCTGTAGTAATAAATAAAAATAAAATAGTAAAAAATTGTTAATAAAACAAAATTTATTACATTTGTCAAATCATAATGGGACGCCTAGTATATCTCATTACAGCCTACTTATATTTAACAGTATTATAATTTGTAGTTATTAGATTATGAGTGAAGCGAAGAAGCTAGTGATTTTACATTGATGTTTATTTTAATTTTTTTTATGTGCTGCGAACAATTAAAATATTGAAATACTAAATGACTGTTGGTCACTTATTTCATTATGTATTATCCGTGGGAGGTGTAAGAAAAAATTTCTATTTTTAGGGAGGCTTGAGTGAAAAGAATTTGAGAACAAATGGTAAAGACACTGCAGTAAAGGCGGATAATCATGTAAATTACCCGCATAGTATTATTATGATGTCTCGACAGAAAAAATGGCTAAAAAGGACAAGTAGTACACGCGATATCCAATAAGGGGAAGCCGAAGGCTAAGTACTCGAGGTGTTCAATGTCTTTTGGTTATAATATAAACTATAAGGTACAAGTGTATAAATAAACACGTATTGCGATACTTTTAGTTTTGCGACCAAACATATCCGGTAGACAAATAGCCCGGATATGAGGGAGGGTTCATAGTGTTCATATTCCCTTTCTAAACACATAACTTCCGGCCTACCACGTATTGAAATAATTGGCAAGTTTCGGTAGGATACAATCGAGCCTTGCGATTGTTTTGCACAACATTTATAAGAACCCGGATATATAGAAACATACTCGTTCGTCACGTTAAATATACTAGGTAGGCATTTATATGCGAAGTTAATCTAAAATTTGATAAAGATACCATTTTTCTTTTGAAACATTTTAAAAACATTATTAAAGCTCATACAGTAATAATTATGTATTCGTATTCAGTTTTAATTTATATCAAGACAAAAAATGACTAGGCATCAAAAAAATAAAATAATGTTTACTTTAATGGTATATGATTGCGGACCACTAAAATTATTTTGGGATCAAACAATGTAATCGAGATGATACACGGTTAAATTTCAGCATCAAATGTATATATTATATATATATATAAACAAGTGTAGATATCTAGTAATAACTGTTATTAAAGACTGTTAAGTCGCTATTTAGTTCTACAAAATTATACATTTCAAAATGTTCGTTAAATATATATAGGTAAGGTTAGTAATATTCTGATTACACAAAAAAATAACACTATGAAGGAGTAAAAATTATATTTCAATGCACACAAAGTTTTAAGTTATAATAATCTATTAAAATCGTTGTGCAGAAGAAAAAAAAAATGTTTTTCCTAGTTATTATTATAATAATTATAGGTAATTCTCTTCAAATGTTTAAAGATGTTTTTTATAGGTACTAGTACCTATACAAAATTAATTTTAACTTAAAAAAAGCGGACATACTTCGCACGATGGGTGTACTTCGCACGACGGGTGGTATTCTCTTGACGGGCGTATTAAATTTTAAAGAAACGATAAATCATTTCTTCAGTAAAACGATTCTGAACGAAG
>JAIPRM010000573.1:4093-52465 GCA_025469315.1 Stegophylla sp. TES_Ste_2020
CTGTAAGAATAATACCATCAAAAAACCAAATTCGCCTGTGGAATTGAATCCAAATTTTAGTACAAAAGTATTGCCTTACCCCAGTATGTTAAATCCAGAACTCAATAATAGACAATTTCAATTAAACCGGAATGGTACGACAGGAGTTATAGGTAATACACACTATAGTGGTAACTTAAACTGTAAGAATAATACCATCAAAAAACCAAATTCGCCTGTGGAATTGAATCCAAATTTTAGTACAAAAGTATTGCCTTACCCCAGTATGTTAAATCCAGAACTCAATAATAGACAATTTCAATTAAACTGGAATGGTACGACGGGAGTTAAAGGTAATACACATAGTGGTAACATAAACTTTCAGAGTAATAACAACAAAAATACAAATTTGCCCCTGGAATCGATACCAAATTTTAATACAAAAGTATTGCCTTACCCCAGTATGTTAAATCAAGAACTCAATAATAGTCAATTTCAATTATACGCGAACCGTAAGATGGAAGTTGAAATCTGTAATGTACCTCAGATTAAAAATAGAGAAATGTTTCTGGCACAACATTATCAGTCAAAGTCTTGGCCACAGCACGAAAACAATAAAAAATATAGCTATAAAAACAAAGCTAAACAGGATTCTGTAATACGAGATGCTGATGTTGAAAATCGTGTTGAACATCAATTTGCTTTGTCTGATAATTCTAATTTCTCTATTACTAAGTCTACCAATTGTCAAGAAGAAGATGTAATTTTGCCTAATAATGATCTAATAACAGGATGTAATTATAACTTACCTGAAGTATCTGGTGATTTAAATAAATTACAAATGATGACAGCTATAGATTTTGACCGTGATCGATACGCTCGCTATACAATACATGAGTCAGAAATGAAAGATTATGTGCGTTCAATTTCGTACCTAAATTGTATTGAATATTGTGCTGAAAAATACATTAAGGTAAATATTAACTATAGATTTAACTGCAATGTAATTGTTGTTTAATAGCAAGTTATAGTCGGGAGCACGAAAAATGATCACTGCCTATCATGTGCCTAAGTGACAGTTTTTCTAAAGTATTTATCAAATCATCAAAATAAAAGCTCGTTCTTTTTTAAAATATTGTCATATACATCATATTTTAACATTATATTTAATTTTCTGTATCAATTTATTTTTAATGCACAAACAAATAAATTATGTTCATAATATTTATATGACTATGACCCTAACAGCTGCAGGACAGTACAATGTTGAGAATCAATGGCTATAGTGATGGGTGAGAACAATGGGTCGTGGGTGCCAACACTCATTTTTTGTGCTCTCAACTATTTTCTACATATTTATGGTATAAAGGTAATTTGAAGCATTTGTAGTTTTTGCATTTTTTTATAACCGCCTTATTCATTTTTTTGATGTAAATGATGGTGCAATCAAAACTTGTCAGGCGATCTTAGTTTTATAGTTTTTTGCTTTATGGTAGGTGTATCCTAATACTTTTTTAAATGTGAAATTTTATAATTTATTTTTCAATGGTACATATTGTCGAGCGATACTGTGTATTTCTTTAATATTATGCTTTATATCCTCCATTGGGGTTAGATTAACCATATAACTATTAATTTACCCATATAACACAGCTTTTGATTTATAACAATTAAAATTAACTTGTTAGGCAAGGTAGTTATAAGATCTTGAGGGCCAATCCGTTACTTTTCAAGAGGTTTATGGAGTCTCTGATTAATATGCCCATTGGAGTTTAAGTAAAGTGTAATCATAGAAAGCCTTTTTACCTTGCAGTACTGTGTGAGAAGTTTGTGGAGCTGAGTATTGTTATCTCAGCCACTATGCTTTTCTAAGTTAGGTCACTTATTAGGCATAACTTAAGATTAATAACTATTAGGTAATTGATAAACTAGACGGTCTAGAACAATACAAATTTATTAATTACGTTTTTTATCCCAATCAATATAGATTAATTTGTGGAAACAAACTTAAAATTGTCATTACTCCAAAACTTAGTTTGTTCTGCAATTTTTGATTGCATTAAAGTTTCTAGCATAAAAAAAAAATGCATCAGAAGAAGAAAAAAAAGCCAGATGTACTTCGCACCACGGGTATTCTTTGCTCCTCAGGTCAGATACTCTTGGTGAGTCTGAAGAATATTAAACAAATGATAAATTATATCTTCAATAATACTATTCTGAAAGAAGAAAGTTAATAGTAAAAAGAATAATAAGGGTCATTTTCAATACGCCCTCAAGAATATCTAACCCAAGGACCAAAGAATACCCGTGATGTGAAGTATGTCCGGCTTTCTTGTCTATATTATACTTATCTTCGCTTTGCTTTACTTAACTTTGCATTAAGTTTACTTATCTTTGCTTTAATTTACTTTACTTGACCTTTTCTTTGCTTTACTTTGCTTTTAGATTCTGAGCGAAGTGAAGAAGCTAATGTTTTTGCAATAGTGATTATCTGTTAACATAATAGTTCTGTCTATAAGTAAAAAATTAATTTGAACATAAGACTATTGCACTGTACAAATATATTTTATTCTGTCTTTAGTCGTGCTGAATATTGTTCACACCTGTTTGAGCTATAGAATGCTCGTAATAACTCAATCCATTCTAAACATTTGAAATGCAAGAGCTATAAAATGATATATGCACGTTGTCTATCTATAGTATATTTAATCTATAATATAATGCATGAATTAAATGTTAAATGTTATGAAACAAAGAGTAATAATTTATGTAGGTTATTATATAGCTTAAATAGTTTACCATTGATTTTACTTTGATTCGTATATTTATTTAAAAGTTTAATTTTCTGTGAATAAAAATATATTGTAAGCAGAATAAATTATTAATATGAAATTATAATCGTTTTAAAAAATAAGTGTAAAAATATTCATATTTTCTACAGTCTATTTTATCGTCATACATTTTTAATTTTTGTTGTTATAAAAGATTATTAAATATTAATTGATGTGCTTTTCTTTCAGAATAAAGTGGTACTAGTTATCCGAAGTGGTATGGGATTATTACCAATGTTATGTATTCGAAATGGGCATGCTAAAATGGTGATTGCCTTAGAACAGTCAGCATGTATTGAATATGCTCGTCGTATAGTCAAAGACAACTTATACAGTCATAAAATCACCTTTATTCAAAGCAGTGTAATAAAATATTGTATTGACTATTTTTATATTATCAAAATTTCACAAAATTTTAGTATATGTTTCATATTGTGCAAGTGTAATATGTGTTACAGTTAATTTTAATTTTATTTGAAAAGCTGTATATTAATAGGTGCATGACTTAAAGGACTTACCATATGGACTCAAAAAAGTAGACGTTATAGTGTCTGATTTTATGGGAGATTGTGTCTTAAGTCAAGGTGATCAAATGGAACAAGTAATTGAAGCTCGTGACCGTTTTCTAAAACCAAATGGTAATAGTGAATATATAATAAAATATTTTTGATTCTTAGACTTAAATTATTATAATAATTTGATATTATATTGTTTAAAGGCTTAATGGTACCGATGAAAGTTACTCTTTATAGTCAATTATTAGAACAAAGAACAGTGTATGTAAACCAACGTATAAAGAAATATAAAAACAAAAAGAGTAACAGTATTACCTCAAAAAAGAAATTAGATCAATTTGAAGTAGAGGCTTATGATACGGATAGCTCATCAGATTCAACACGGTGTTCATGGTGGAGTAATGTTTATGGGTTTGATATGAGGTCAAAACCAGACATTATAGTAGATCATAATTCTGAAAATGAAAACGAAGATGAAGTCGAGTGGTGTGTTATGGATGAACCTCTTGTTACATTTTTTGATCCATGCAAAGTAAATTTTACTTATAATTGTAATTTACTTCATAGTCAATACACACTGACTGAAAAAAAAATGTATGTGTCTATTTATTTTATAAAAGTATAGGACTTACTATTATTATTGTGCAAATTAAACTAATCGCCTAGTTTATATATTTTATTTAAAACATAATTTAAACTTTCCCCTTTATATGATAGGTAGTGTCAAAGTTTTATAGTTGTGAAAAATCATATATTTTAGTCTCCCTTTCTCCCTTTTCATCACCTAAAAATAACAGTTAAATTAGATTTATTTACTAAAAATCGACCACTTTAAATAGTTAATAACTGCTTTATTTGTTAGTTAATAAGATTTGGTACTACTGAGTATTAAATAAAATATTCATATTTGGTTCATAATTTTAATTTACTATTACTTAATATTATTTAGGTTGTATCTACACCTTGTTTAATGAAAGACTTTGATATGTACAAGTGTACTATAGCTGATGTACGACTTGTTCAGTGTAAAGATTTGAGATATAAATGTGTAACACCTTTTACAAGTGCTGCTGGAGGAGACTATGCACACATGCTAGAAATGTTTATGGTGGTTGATTTTCCAAATGGATATGAGTTATCTGAAAACACTGGTATTGTTGTTATATTTTTATACATAAATCTTGTCAATTCAAAATTAAATTTTCTCAAACAATTGTTTTAAGGTGATGATCCAGAAATTGGATTTTCAACATCTAGTTTTTCACCACAAACTCGATATCGACAAACTGGATTGTTGTTAAGGGACCAATTGCTTGTTAATAAAGGAGATGACTTTATTATAAATGAGTTCCATATGTGGCGTGGTTATCAACAAAATCAATTTAATAACCCATTTGAAAAAACTCATATCAATATAAGTTCTTGTAATAATTCCCAGAATGAAGAAAATCTCAAACTGAGGCTCAGATATACATTTGTGAACAAATATATGAAGGCGATTAATAGAGGCTGTGCTTATACCATAAACAGAATTCTATTTTAAGATATGCATTTATTTATATTATTAGTAAACTTTATGATGAGATACTTTTTATTAATGATTAGTGCAAGTTATATTTTAGATAGTATATGAAATTTTTATTATTTTTTATATTTATTCAGTTTTTCAGTTTTTCAGTTTATTCAGTTTTTTTTAAATTGTATTTGTTATTTTTATAGTGGTTCGTATAGTTTAATTTAAAATCTCAACAAATAAATAATTATTTTAAATTACTTTTTAGAGATTTTTTTTTCATAATGTATATAAAATATTATAATAACGGTTAATATACTTCAAATATGTACTCATAATAATTAACCAGTTTTGATTATAATTGATGTTTAATAAATTGTTTATGAAAACTCTTTTCTAAGACGTAAATAATTATGAAATATTTAATTATATTAATACTTAAAAGGTACATATGAATAGACAATGAAATTTCTAGAATATTAACTTATAGGAAATAAAATAATATAATTTATAATAATTTTTAAAAGTTGAATATGAAATATAAAATAAAAGAGTTCTAATAATGAGATTTCATGAATAGTAGACGTCATAGAGCCGACGAGTGAACAGTTGCCTATGTTTTACATGTATAAGTAGTTTTATTTTCACAATGATTTTAATAACATACAATAATATTTCAGAATTTTTTTTTTCCGAATCCTAAGTATATTTAATAATGAATTTGTGTGGTAATTTAATCATGGATGCTGGTTGAATCTGTTTTTTTTATTTTCAACTATACTATATATTTTAATTAATTTTATAAGAAGTTATTTTTCAGAAGCAGAATATACTATGCCTAATATTATGATGATTAAACTAAATTTAATTAAAACTGACAAGAGAAGTGTTTTAATAATATATCAATTATTATAAAACTTAATTATATTAGTAAATATTCAAATTGAACGAAATATTTCACAGAAACCTTAGATTTAACAGAACCTGCATTTTTTGTAAACTGCATTTTAATATGGAAATTATACAGATAACAATTGTTATCTCTTATCATTCAATATAATCAGAATAATATATTCTAACCATTATAGCAGACTTAAATTTAAAAATAAATATTTTACCTTTTCTTATACTTATAACTTTTATAAGTTTTACTTATTTATAAGCATTGCTTTTAAAAGTATTACTTAAGAACTGACTATGAATATGGCCCTTAATAAATCTTATCATTTTATTCATAAAATAAATTTTAATTGGTAAAATTATTGAGTGCGTGACTTACGATGTATTTCCACGCGGTCGTACATGCACTCACACAGCTGCTTTAGCTGGTATTGCAGGCAAGAGCTAATTCTGGATCTATTAACGGAGAAGACACCATAGGTGCAAATGTGGAACTAGGGGGCTTATCCAGTCTAATCTCCCAAGGATTTTTTGGAAATTGCATAAGATTAATACCTTTAGGGAATCTAAATCAAACAAATAAGTATGTTGAGCCCTTTGCCCCTAATTTTTTTATTCTAATTTCACTTATGACGTGTACTTAAATCAATTTTTACTTTCCAGATTTCTATACTGATTAATAAGACCCTCACCATACATAATTTTAAAATTTTCTTTTGAAATTAACAAAAATTTTATGAAATAATAACTTACAAAAAACAACAAATTAACAATATTTTCAAAGTTCTGCACCTTAAAATAAGTAAAATGTTATCAAAACTTTTATGAAGTATGTGCGTACTGCATAACAATTTTTTGCAGTTAGTGAAAGTTTTATGTTTCTATAACTTTTATTATATTTAATTTTGGAGTTATAACTATATAACTAAAATTGATTTCATGAAATATTTATTTCAGCATTTCCGTTAATTTTGTCCGTAAAAAAATGTTCGCCATGTGATTATCTTTGTACAGTGGCGTAATTACAATTTCTTATGCCTGTGGCAAAATATTTCAGAGGGTCCTTGGTTTTTAAATTTTTTTGGGAAGGAGGTATGAGGGATAAGTATCCGACCAAAAAAAATGTATATTATCTAGATTTAATATCCACCTCTGCTAATAGGTTATAAATAAGGAAAAATGTGGTCGGTATACAATATTAATCTCATGATCATTTTTTATTAAACATTTTGTTTTCGGTTTAAATGACATAAAAAATAGGTAATAATGAAATTTTAAATATTTAATTATTTTCATTTCAAAATAATTATACATTGAACATTAGTTATGTTGAATCTCAATTGGAAAAAAAAATAGTTCAAGACACCGAAATATGCGAGACATCGAATTTTATTTGAAAGTTGTCAAAAATTTATGTATACTTATTAGATAATTAACATTTCTTATAAATATTTATGTTTGTTTTTTTCGATTTCATCTTCAACAATTTTTCTAAATTTAATTAATGGAGAAAGAATGTCAACTATATTCTATTCTATGTTATATATTTTTATAGCAATATCATATTTATTAAAGTCACCCTTTTTCAACACACTTTTCCCAGAAATATAAAAAACATTTAATTTAGGTAAATATTATTTTCTATACCAATTTAAACTCGGACTCCTATAACCATACGAATGTATTAAAAAATTTTCTGTTTCTATTTCGGTAATATTATGTGTATACTCAAGATAACAAATAACAATACATTTACTTTTGAGTTCTTGAGTGTACATACCTAATGTGTTTTTAGTGTAATAATAGTTTTAGGGGATTGTAATTTAGTGCTAGATAATGAAAAATTTTAGCTAATGACGTTCGAAGTATAATAATAAGAATCTTCTGCTTAAAAGTATCGCTGGCGTAAACAAGCTTCTAGATAAAATAATTATTGATTAATGTCAGTCATAGCGATTCTAAATAGTAAATTTATTTTACTTTAGATAAATTTGACTATTAATATGATTTTATATTAAACCATGGTATTACTATTTTTTTTTTTTGATTCGTGAAAGTTCTTGGGCCCTCTAGAGTCTAGAGTCATGGGCCCGTGGCTCATTGCCCGTCTTGTCACCTTATTGGTACGCCACTGTCTTTGTACCAAGTTTCATAAAGATCGGCTGAATAAATTATTTTTTAAATATTTAAAAGTGTAATTTTATGTAAAACTAATGAATTCCATCAAAATGCTAATATTAAATGGTTATAAAAAAAAAATGCTGTATTACAATTTTCAAGATTTTTTCAGTACCGTTAGTATAGCATATGAGTATTTATGTGTTAAATTTACAGGTCTTAAATCATGAGATCAAAATTGTATGAATTAAAATCTGACAAAAATGAAACATTTTCATTATTTGTACTTTAAAAGTTCTATGCTTAGCTCAAAATTTGTATTTTTTTTTTTAATTTGTATGATGCATGCGTCTAACTATTTGAGTAGTTGGTGGAAGTTTTATCATGTTTTAATGCTAAATTAAAAAAAAAAAAATTTATGAAAATTCAGATTATGGTATATTGTACCGTTTTTATTAAATGTTTCAATAGTTTTCTTTTACATGTCTAAAAGTTATTAAAAAAATTGAAAAATGACTTCTCAAAAGTACTATCTGGTAGTGATTTTGGATCTATAAAGTTACTGATCAATATTTTTGGACAAGTGTTTCTATATGAAAAAGTACTTACAGAAGAAGAAAAAACAATAAATAAACATCATTGTACAAACTTAAGCTTCTTTGTATCACTCATAATCTGAAATCGGGAAGGTACCAACCCACCGAGTTTTGGGATATTAACCTTCCATAAAAAAGTTTCAGATCCTTTGAAAAAAAAAAAAAATTTACTATAGAATATACTGGCTGAGAAGAAGCTGAATTTCACTTTGTGCTCTTATAGTTTTTACCACACATACAATAAACTCTATCACATAGTCTACTGAGTACTAGCTAACTCATCTTGCTTATCTGGGCCTGGTTAAGGTAAATAAATGCTATCAAATATAAGTCTCAATCATAAGTGCCCGGAGAGAGGAAAAGATGGGGAATTTGCCTCCCTTTGGAATTTTTAAATGTGATTTGAACTATTTTTATTATTGCATATCTACTCGTAGAGAAGTAATATTTCATTGCTATTCTGACTGATGACTGTATAGATTTATAAATTTGATGTAGTCAAAATAATTCAAAAAAACAGCATATTTATAATGTGTATCATAAGATTTTCATCGTGATAAATAGGACTCAGAACTTATTGCTCTTTAAAAATACTAGATATGCGCTTGAAAAATACAATAATTTTCTAAAAATATGCACTCGATTTTTTTTTATTATTAATATTATTATTACCAATAATTTTCATAAATACAAATATTTTATTAAATACTTCCCATAGTTAATAGTATTAAGTTGCTGAATTTGATAAATCTTCATAGTTAAACTCAAAAGTATGATAAAAATGTATAATAAACTATCAGTAGGTAAAGTTTGATTTTAATTTCTAAAAATAAAATAATAGCTTGAAAAATGTTTCATGAATTAAATTAATTTTTTTAAATGATTTGCATAAAATTATATATATATATATATATATATATATATATCTGAAAAGCCTAAATAAAAATTGAAAAACCCGTTAAGTACCCGATTAAAAAGTATAAATTAAATTTATTCAAACATAACTTTGTTCTTGCCTTAAAAATTGTTGCATTGAACCACTAAACATTTTTAAAATTATTTTCAAAAGTAAAAGATTGTAAATTACTAACCATTTGCAAATTTTTATATTTTGAAAAACTAGGTACCTACCTACATTATTTCATATATTATTTTATTATGTTCATAAAAATAGATTTGAAAAACATAGTAGGTATAATAATACATTAATACCTAATGAAAACTCAAAATGAAAGTTGTAAAATTAAGAAATAATTTCTTATTGTTTTTAAAACAAGAAAATTACTAAATATGAAAAAATATTCACTGCAAACATTTAATACTTATTTCGTAGTGTCATGAAATAAATTTCTAGCTTACTTAGCAATAAATCTGATTGTTAAAAAACATGTTGTTGAAAACGAGCTCTTGTGATAAATAAAGCTCTGTATTTAATGCAGTAAAGAACCTAAAAGTATGCATTTAAAAAAAAAAAGCTGAACATACTTCGCACGATGGTTATTTTTCGCATCTCAGGTAGAAGCTCTTGGTGGGTGTATTTAATTTTAAAGAAACGATAAATCATTTCTTCAATAAAACGGTTCTGAGTGAAAGCTTCAAATACTATATTGTAATAATAATAAATTGCAATAAGGATGTACCTATTTAACAAAATGTTATTTAATAATGTTGGGTATTCAATATTTGTGTGTGTGCGTGTATATGAGGTATTAAATGTCTCGAGGTACTTGACTTAAATGTCTTAATAAAAATAAAAAATGCAATAAAAATTTATTTTTATAAATTAATAAATACTCAACCTCTCAGTAATTAGTGTAATCAGCATTTTGGTCTTTTTATAGGAATCCCTGGATTTTGATCTATTTATAGAATTTAATTTTTTTCCAAAAATAGGTACATAAAAAAAAATTCATTAATTTTTTTCAAATGTCTAGTTATAATCTAATATTATTAATTATTAACAAAGTAATCCATATTTATTCTTATTTATAGTATTCAATATTTATAGTAAGTTTTCCGTGCTTTTTCCTATTTTTATTTTTTTTTTCAGTAAAAACCTTGTAAAATTTAAAATTTTTAATTATTCGTCCGTGAAAAATTTTCTCACGCCAAAATATTTACAATGTAATTTAAAGTTTCATAAAGATCGGTTGAACCAATTATTTTTTTATATGCGTTTAAGTGTGTTAAAAAAAAAGTGTGTAATTTTATGTAGAAGTGATGAATTCTATCAAAATCCTAACTTTGAACGGTTATAAAAAAAAAGTTGACTTACGATTTTCAAGATTTTTTTAGTACTGTTAGAAATACACATGAATAAGTTTGTATCAAATTTACAGGTTTTAATATCTATAATAAAATTAAAATTTTATGAATTTAAAACTTAAAAAACTAAAAATTTCCAATATTATCAAAGTTTACTACTCAAGATTGGTCAAATGTTTTTGAAAATTTTACGAGATATGCGCGTGATTATTTTTAGTAGTTGGTGAAAGTTTCAACTTTCTAGCTTCATTATTTTGGAAGTTATGTTAATAAAATAAAATAAAATTTACGAAAATTCGAGTTAGGTACAACGTTTTTTACCGTTTTTTGTCAATTTTTGGGTAGTCCAGGCATGCGTTTAGAAAAAGAACCGAGAATTGTAAAAAATGCCATCCCTAGTACCAACTAGATAACATTTCCGATCTATAGAGTTACTGATCAAAACTTTTGAACTCAGGGGCGTCATTTCAATTTTTTTTTTTGGTACGCATAAATATTGAAGAGGTTACTATTTATTTTTTTTTTTCGACATATTTGACATTATGAGCGGGCCATGTCGATGTGTCTTGCGGGCCAAAAATTACAGTTTAGAATTTTAAGTACCCTGCGTACCGCAAATGACGCCCCTGTTGGAACTAATTGCTACCCAAACTTGTGATGACGTACATACGGAAAAATAACACACAGATTTGTAAAACCAATACATTCCTCGTTTTCGCTTAAAATCTAAACATTTGCTTAAAATGCCAATAAATGCATTTAAAATTGTTATGAAATGTACAATAAATAGAAATTTTAAAAAGCCGGAAAAACTTCGCAACATGGATATTTTTCGCTCCTTGGGTGTATTAATTTTTAAAGAAACGATTAATAATTTCTTCTATAAGACGATTCTATGTAAAATAAAAGTTTTAAAATCGAATAGTTACATGTTAAATCCATCTAAAAAAAAAAAAAGTGCGTACTTCACATCTCAGGGTGTTCTTTGCACCTTATTGGGATACTCTTAACTGGTGTGTTGAATTTTAAAGAAACGATATCACCCTCATTTTTTGCCGTAAAAATGCGAAAATTGGATTTTTTTTTTTTCGAAATGTTCAAAAACATAATATTTATATTTGAATATTTCAAAAACTACTAGTTCAAATGTTGATTTCAATACATCAAAATTCACAAAAAAATAACCCGAATAAAATTCTGAATTTAAAATAGGGGTTTACCATTTGAAAAACAAGTTTGTATCACCACAGGACATTCTTAAGGTGACATGGAAAAGATAAGTTATAGAAAACATGACTTTTATAGTGACTTGAACATTTCGAAAAAAAAAAAATCTTCATTTTCAAATAAAATATAAATATAAAAGAACTTACTCTTGATGGTGCAAACAGAGTTTCCAATTTTGGAATTTTTCGATTTCATTCCTTTTGTTTTAAAAGCATATCCTTTGCTTATTTTGAATTCTGGACGAAGCGAAGAAGCTTATGATTTTACAATGATGTTTATTTTAGATTCTGAATAGAATAAAGAAGTATATAATTTTTTAATGATATTTATTTTTTTTTTCTCTTTCTGGAAACACTTATTCGTATAGAAATACTTGTCCAAAAGTTTTAATCGGTACCTCTATAGAACCCGAATCACATACCCAGATGTTATTTTAAAAAGGTAATTTTTCCAATTTCTCAATATTATTTCCAAATACATGGAAAATCTGTCGAAAAGTTGAGAAAAAACGGCAAAATATGCAATGACCGTAATTTTTGTAAAATTAAAAACTACTTTTTAACACTTAATAGTTCACCATTTATGTTCAATTCTTTAAGACTGACAGTTGTTATTGTGTATTAATTGAATCTCGGTTCATAATCGTTTTATTAGATCTATATTATTATATAGATTTATTGTTTCTTTAAAATTCAATACACCCGTCAAGAGTATCCCACCCAACGTGTGAAGAACACACCGACGAACGAAGTACACACTTTTTTTGCGTATAGAAATTGTCTAAAAGTTTCGATCAGTAACTTTATATACCTATCCGAAATTACACCAAGATGGTACTTTAAAAAAGTTATTTTTCAGATTTCTCAATACTTTTTCCAAAAATGATGAAAATTTGTCGATAAAAAAGTAAACAGCAAAGTATGCTATTACCGGAATTTTCATAAAAATTTGAAAACGGTTTAATAACATTACTTCAAAAATAATGCAAATAGAAACTTGAAACTTTGACCAACTACTAAAAATAGTCACGAGAACATTTCATAAAAATTTCAAAAAGATTTGATAAATTTTGAGTTAAGTACAGAATTTTGAAATTTTCGGAAATTTCATGTTTTTTTTTTTAGTTTTTATTCATGCAATAAAATTTTTGATTCTTGATATTAAGACTTGAAAATTTATTATAATCTCACTGACATATATGTCTAATTGACCTGAAAAAATCTCGAAAATCGTAAGTTAATTTTTTTTTTTATATCCGTTTGAATTTAGAATTTCGATGAAATTCGTTAGTTTTACCCAAAGTTATGCACTTATTGACTAATGATCTACGAATTTTACTCACTCTGTATAATATTTGTACAGCGCTCGTCGTGTTTATGGTGGAATATGCGTGAAAATGTACAAGTTTTTAATATTATTAACTTCATTCATTCAGAATCGTTTTATTGAATAAATGATTTATCGTTTCTTTAGAATTCAATACATTCGTTATTAGTATCCAGTGGCGCGACCAAGGGGGATGTTTTGGGTGTCTGGACACCCCTCTTGAACCATATGTATGGAAATTTTGTTCAATGAGCATTGAAAAAAATAAATCCTTTTAACTATACAATTATAACTTCTATTAATTCAGAATCAGAAATATATTATGGTTAAAATAAACATAATATTTCAGCATTGCTCACTATTTTATGGAATATTTAACATTAGGTATCAATAGGAGTTAGAACATCCATTACAAATTATAATGGGCAATAATGTATTATGATATAGTAGAAATAAAGTAACAAGATATCTATTAAAAACAATAAGTATTGTTGTTTAAAGTCTAATCAAATTATTGCTATTGATCTGCCAACTACCTACATTGTAGGTAGGTGAACATTTATTTTAAAATTACCTGTAACATATCTATGCTGAAAAATCCTTTTTAATTTTTAAAGAAACTTAAAACATGCTTTAAAAATTAATATTGTCGAATATGCGACTATAAATTTTATTTATTTAGTACCAATAACATTATAAAAATGTTAACTCAGAGAAAAGACAATTAGATTTCGCTACATGAAACTTCCATTCAAAAAATTCCTATTAAGTGTTCATTAACATTGGTTATGATATTATATTTAAATAATTATAGTAGAAATTTAAAGGTGGACACCCCCTTGAAAAAATCCTAGCTGCGCCACTGAGAGTATCCCACCCGACGTGCGAAGAACACACAGACGAGTGAAGTACACACTTTTAAATTCTGAACGGAGTGAAGAAGCTTATGATTTTACAATAATTATATTTTTTTCTTCTTTTTTTCTCTCTTCCTGTTAATACTTTTTCGTATAGAAATACTTGTCCAAATGTTTCGATCAGTAACTATCTCTATAGAATCCGAATCATACCCAGATGGTACTTCAAGGAGGACATATTTCAATTTCTCAATACTTTTTCCAAAAACGGGGAAAATCTGATGAAAATTGACAAAAAAACGGCAAAATATTATGCAATTACCGGAATTACCGTAAAATTGAAAATTACTTTTTGACATAACTTCTAAAATAATGCAGCTAGGGACTTGAAACTATCACCAACCATTAAAAATAATTAAGAAATTATTTAGTAAAAATTTCAAAAATATTTGATCAATTTTGAGTTAAGTACAGCATTTTGAAAATTTCGGAAATTTCTCATTTCTTGTTAGTTTTTATGTAATAAAATTTTTGATTTTTGATAATAAGACTTAAAAATTTAATATGATCTCCTTGACATATATGTCTAATTGATCTGAAAAAATCGTAAGTCAACTTTTTTTTTATATCACTTTGAAGTTAGAATTTCGACGAAATTCGTAAGTTTTAACTAAAATTACTCACTTTAACGTACATAAAAGAAAATTAGCCCTACTGATTGTTTTGAAACTTGGTGCCTAGATAGAGAATTTCTACGGTTAATGTGACGGTACCAGGTTCAAATCTTACCCGCTAAACTAAATATTTTGCACTTTTTTCAACCGTGACTGACTAGAGATGACACGATGAATATTAATACTAATTATATTTTAGTGATATAATGTTGATTTACGATAATTAGAGCCTCTTTAATTTATTATGACGTTTATATTTTATTGTTATTTGAAATTATTTATGAAATATTCATTAGTTGTAAGAGAATACGTGAAAAATCAATTTTTGTTTTTCGTTAATAATGTAGATAAGTAACAAAATTATTTTTAGTTCAAAATATAAGTTCAATACGCGTTTATTAGTGTAATAATATGTAAGACCAGTATACAATCACACAAAAATGAATTAATTTCGTTATTCTGGCCGAATTTCGACCATTTGATGGTACTAGTACTGATTATTAAGCAACTTTTTACACGAGCAATAAATTTCACATGGGTTATTACGTTATTAAATAAAGAAATGATTTATCGTTTCTTTAAAATTCAAAACACCCGCTATGAGTGACTCACCTGAGGTGCAAAGAACATCCAAAGGTGCGAAGTATACACTTTTTTATATTCAGCTCCACCGAATTTTATTCTTTTTGAAGACATGTTTTAAAACACAAGAATAAAATATAAAGACACTAAAACATAAAATTTTCGATGACGATATTAGAGTCATACAGTCGTATGTTGATAAAATGATAAATTGGAAATTATAATTTATAATACGAGGAAAAACAAAAATTTAACTGTATTATTTATAAACTAGATATTTAAATTAAACTTATAATTTACTTCGTATCTTACTCTACAATAATGAACTGTCCAATGCCCATATTATGTTTTTAATTAATAATACATACTATTTGTATTTTATAATTTGAATATAATATAATATTATATAAATTACAATCTTTTAATTATAAAATTAGTCACCTATGTATAAGTTTTGTTTGTATTAAAAATTATATTACATATAACCCATAAATGGTGCATCAGAACAGTTAATTAAAACCAATTATTTGCCACAGGTGAATATTTTAATTGTTAACTTTTTAAATTTAATAAAAATAACCATACGTTTATGAATTGTATTTATTTATCAATATAGATTAGGTACCTACCTATCTTGTTGGTATGTTTTGAATTGAATTTTATTATTTTATTCCTGCAATAATAATTGTATTGATCCTTTTGATGAATATAAATAAATAAAGGATGATTATAATAATAATAATAATAATAATAATAATAATAATAAATCTTCAATGGCACAACGCCAACAACAATATTGTTGTTGTTTTTCCCCCATCATATTACCTTTGGAAAGGACTTCCCTTATGGTTTTGACATGTTCCTCACTTATTCTATCCTCCACCTCTATGTGCCGTAACTCGACTAATAATCATAATCGCCGTTTTTTCATTTCACCCTCCATTCCATTTATTTATTATTTATACTTCCCGCTGCTGCACCCTGGCACATAAGGCGTATACTATACTCGCTATTATCGCCCCGTTAGAACTTTTATTTCTCTCTCTCTCTCGTTTTTTTTCTCTGCGTTATGGCCGCCATTATTATTTCCCTACCTCCACACATCTCCCTTTCGAGATTTTTCTTTACCTGTCTTTTATTCCACTTTCTTTTTGTTGTTTTTCTTCTCTTTAATCGTTTCGTACCATATCGTGCAACACACATACACACTCACATATATACATGTAAGAACTCACCGCAGCTGTAATAGACACAGCCATTATTGTCGTTATGTCGTTATCCAGACACCTCAACTTTTTGTGCTGTAAGACCCATAATATTCTGTGGCGGCGATGGTTTTATGCGTAATCTCAGCCGGTCATGAAGTTTCTTGAATTATTATTACACACGGTTATTCTTATGCACGTTAAAAAATTATCAAGCATGCGCATCTCCTTCCCCACTCGTTCAGTAATAAGTAATGATGAGTATATAGGGGTGGATGTTGAATAAGATTTGGGAAAATTACGACAACCGATTACGTTTGAAAATTATTATTATTTTTATTAACTCTTATTCTGCCATCAATTCTCTCTCTCTCCCTCTCTGTTCCCGTTTCTCTCTCTGATTT
Organism: Stegophylla sp. TES_Ste_2020; assembly: GCA_025469315.1. Classification (NCBI taxonomy): domain Eukaryota; kingdom Metazoa; phylum Arthropoda; class Insecta; order Hemiptera; family Aphididae; genus Stegophylla; species Stegophylla sp. TES_Ste_2020. The sequence goes on from JAIPRM010000573.1 coordinate 21,086, forward strand.
TCCTCTTTTTCATCATGTATATTATTATATATTTATGACTTTAATCTAGGTGCTTTTGTTTTTGTCATTTTATTATTATATTCATATAATATATATATATATATAAGTTCGTCCAATAGACAAGTGAAAGGAATGTTGGGAATTTTTACCTCTATTATATTTTACTTTCTTAGAAGAGAAGACGAGTTTTTTGTCTTCTTCTTACATTTATTTTTCAGTCGATTCGACGGTTTTTATTTGCCTCTCCATATATTATATATTATTGTGTTCTTTTCCTCCCCTTTATTTGCTTTTTCACGTTACGTTTATATTTTTTACCATTCAAATTTAATATGTACGCGTGCATTATTATACAAACCCTATGATGTGATAATAGAGAAAAAATGTTGAGCGTAATAAAAACAAAAAAAAATCATAATAATATATATTTATGACCATTATTGTATTATGAAATCCGTGTATTGTATACGTAATATATATATAGATTAGGTACGAATATACTATACGCGATAATTAATTTTTCTCTTTATTCAATATTTTTTTTAATATCACTGAGCGCGTTTTGACATTTTTACTGTGTATTGGGGAAACAACCTCACAAAGAATCCAAACAACAGTTCTTTTTATTTTATATAGGCATTTTTATTTTATATGGCCCAAATTAATATTAATATAAATAAGTTACATACATAGTATATAATATATACTATGTATACATTTGTACATATTATGTATACAAGTGTGCATGTGTGTATACCTACATAATATATAACGGTATGTATAAAATAATAATATAATATATATATATATATATTGCATAATCAAATAGTATAATTATTACTGTTATTACAACACTTGCTGTTGCCTAGTAACTAGAGGTCCACCACCTCTATTCAACATCATTTGATCCACAGCTACGTTAATTTTTTTTTGTTGAATTAAATGGTGGTTATTTTTCACACCATTATTTACGTTGGAATTCTTTTTGTTTTGTTGACTCGTAGTCGGAGTTGCAGTCGTCACGACTGCCCCTGCCGTTGGCGTTGCTATTTGCGATGGTCCTGTCGGAGATGTCGTATTATTAGAAGTAGATGTCGTGACATCACTCAAATCTGGATTTGGGTTGTTTTTTGTCGGTAAAGTTTGTTCTCGACACCCTGTACCAGCTGCCAGTAGTTCCCGTTCTTTAGTGTTGCGCCACTTCATTCGGCGGTTTTGGAACCATATTTTTACCTGTGGCCATTATAATAGCAGCAAGAAAAACAAAATTACAAAATAAAATTTATTATTGATGAGAATAATATATTCGTTTATTTATCAATATTTCATGATACAACTAAAAAAGTTAGTATGAAATATGAATATTATATACCATATAATATATAATATATACATATATATTATATGGTATTATTATGGTAAATTATATAATGTAAGTTGCAGTGGCTTATTTATATGGAATGATCCGGTGATATAAGACCCCCAGAGCCATGTGTGTAATTAATATTTCTGGTAATTAATTTTGTCAAAAAATGTTATTAAGGGAAACGAGTGCGGCTATTTATTAAGGGGCTAAAGTATGCAATTTATATGCACTGAAGTAAAATATGGGTACATAAGTCACTATTTCTGGAATCAAATATTCATACTCCTGTATATTTGGAAATATTTTGATTACATCGAAATGATGTCTCAACAAACACCGAATACTAATCGGCAAAACTAGTATCATATTGGAGTGTATTTCCGTTATATCGTTAAAACAACAAAATATAATGACCTAAGTACCAGTGATTTCGTAGAATTCATTTTCTGTTTTAACCACTGAACATATTTAAATATGTATATGTATATATATACTTTGGAAAGGTGAAAAAGTTCTACAGGATGCTCGTTTTGCTGATTTTTAAGTTACTTTCTTTTATACCATATATCTTAATTTTAAAATGTGATAAATATCCTCATTCAAATCATCCCTGTTCAAAATATCCCTATTAAAATAATCTCATATTATAATTTATTTTTTAATTACATATGTATTACACAAAAGTTAAGATTTATAATTGCATAATTTTTATACTCATAATATTATATGCTTCCAAACAGTATAAATTATTTTACAATAATTATTAAAGAGTACTTATATAAAACAAAAATAAAGGACAGTTGTATTAAAACTGACAAATTTTTCGATATGAAAATTATTTCCATGAAAATTAAAAAAAATAAAATATATTTGGAAATAATATTCTTAAGACATAGATCATTGGTTTAAATAATTTAAAAATTACGGACCACTTAATTACACGATGTTATGTTGATTTAAGAAACAAAAAAATTTGAATATGAGATTTTTCTAACTGTAATAATTCGATTTGGGATATTTTGAAAGTGGGATATTTTGAACGCGGGATATTTTGAATGTGGGACATTTTGAACGGAGATATTTTGAACGCGGGATATTTTGTCGCATCGGATATTTTGAGGGCGCACTAGCGTCCAGCATATACAACCAACTAAATGGATGATGATAATATGAATATTATATTTTAGTAATTTGGTGGAATTGATATGCAAAAAATTATACGAGTAAAATTTTACAGGCCAGCGCAATTGATGTGTGCTTTTTTAAGTGACCTTAAATATTCTGGGGCAATTTTTTTTTTTTTAATTATATGAATAGGGGGCAGAGCCTCCCATAGTTCACTGTAATTGATGTAAATTTGGCACTCGCAACTTTTTGTCTCTAATTTCGCGCCTATGTGTGTACGTTGTACACTGCATATAGTGTGTCATATTGAGGATTTTCTCATTGCCATATCTCCTAAGGTAATGAAAATAATCAAGTTAATTCAGTTAATTTTTTTAAGACTTTTTAGAGAAAATGAATACAAATATTTCTTATTTTAATATATCTTAATGTTTTGGTAAATAATTTAAAAAAATAATGTTTAATTTTATTGTTTTTGAAAAATTTTAAAATAATCATTATATATAGAGTTAATTTTTCTGAAAATTTTGACGTTTTAATATTTTAATTTTATTGGCTTAATGATTTTTAGTTTTCACAAAATTTTTCTATTATTAGAAGATTACCTATTCTGAGCATCTTAAAATTGTCGATATTGGCAATACATTCATAAATTTTCTAATAATACACTTATTTTGTAGGAACTAAAAAAAATATTATTAAAAATCATGATATTAATGAAAATGTAAAAACGTCAACATTTTCTAAAAAATAACCATATAACTTCTATAATTTTTCAGAATTTTTTTTTTTTTTTACCAAAGCGTATGAAAATATGAAATACTTATCGTCCTTGTCTCTGTGAGTTTAAAAAAAAAAAAAAAAAAAAATAACAGATTTTGGTTATGTTCATTATTTCAGGAAATATCGCAATGAACAAATCCTTGACGGGACACCTTGTATTTTGCAAAATATAAACACACAATTGAAATTACCTGCGAATCTTTCAACGACAACTTATCTGCCAATCTTTTTCTGTCCGGTTTGCTGATGTACTTTTGCACTTGGAACCGACGTTCCAAGCCCTTGCGTTGCGCGTCAGAGAACACAGCTCGTCGCATCATACCTCTCCGCGGTTTGCCCCTGTTATTCCCTCCGACCACTACACCATTCATCACGTTCAACGTGTTGTTGTTGGTTTGCATCAACAGCATAGTTGTGGCCGACGGGTGGTGCTGGTGATGGTGCATCGGTGCGATCCGATGGTGATGTGACGTGCCAGTCATCGTTCCGGATCCCGCTGCGTTCGCCGCGTTTGACACCGTACCGTAAGGCCACCCGGCGGAAGACGAGAACGGTGACGGAGGGATCGCAGCGATCGAAGAGGATGTTCCGTTGGAACTGGGCACTCCACCAACGCCATTCGGTCGGGGTTGCATCATGAGCATTTCGTGATGGGTCTGAGGATGTTGATAGCGATAATTATATTGAGGATGCACCAAAGGAAATCTGTTGGTTCCTGTGCCATTGGGACGGCCCGTACCTACATTTTTCATATACAGAAGAAATTTGAATAATTACTGCATAAAATAAACGAAATATGGAAATTCGGGTATATGCAGTAGTGTATTGGCGGGTGAATTGGAGGGCTAAAAATATTCCCGAGGATGGGAAGTATCTGAGATACTTGTATCCAAGAAACGTATCTTAGATACATTTGTACCTTGTATCTTGTATCTTTTAACAATTATGAACTGTATCTAGATACTTGTTTTAAATTCTAAGTGGAGCAAAAATACTTATGCATTTACAATGAAGTTTATTTGTTTATTTTTTTCTGTTCCGTAAACACTTGCGTATAGAAATATTGATCTAAAAGCCTCGACCAGTCACTTTTTAATTGAAACATAACTTTAGATGATACTTCATACTTAGCATTTCTCAAAATTTGCATTATTTCAAAAAGTTTACACTTGTCACCATTGTTAGTACCTTCGAGTCCCCGACCCTTACTGAAGACCCTGATTCCCTACCCCTACCCTCTCCCATCCACTATCCAACTACTCTGTAACCATGGTAACGTAGTAATTATTGTTGCGTGGTTATTGTATAATAACTAAACCTCTGCTCAGAATCGTTTTATCGAAGAAATAATTTATCTTTTTTTCAAAATTCAATACACCCATCAAGAATACCTCACCCAAAAACGAAGTTTATCCATGGTGCAGAGTCTGTTCAACCCCTTTTTTCTTTTAATTTTTGCTCATGTTTAAAGCTAGAATTTTGACAAATCTGTATATATTCACGTGAAATAGCGACTGTTTTCAGCATAAATTCAGTTTAGTATTTATGCTCATTTATCAGTTTTTGGATTTAAAAGAAAAAAAAACTATTGTTTTTACAATAGTGTTTTTTTACACCAAAATATTCGCAATGTAATTTTCCATTTATGTACCAAGTTTCATAAAGATCGGTTGTACCAAATATTTTTTTTATGCGACTAAGTGTGTAATTTTATATAAAACTAATGATTAAGTCAAAATGCTAACTTTAAACAATTTTAAAAAAAAGTTGACTTACGATTTTCGAGATTTTTTCAGTACCGTTAGTTATACATATGAGTATATGTGTATTAAATTTTTAACTCTTAATATCCATACATTAAAATTTTATGAAATAAAAACTTACAAATAATGAGAGATTTCCAATTTTTTTAAATTTCTGTACTACCTATATGCGAAAATCTCAATAATTGCGCTTAATAAAATTAAAATACATTAAAATGCTTGTTTGCGCCCATTTACGATGCAAATCAATAAATTTGACAACGAAGTGTGGTTCAAAAATAATAATATTTTAAATTTTAGCCTAACTGTTTTCATTTTTAAACCACTATGCAACATGGGGAAATTTAATTTGTATATAATTTGTATGTGACTCGATATACCTTCATAAGTACTTATCTTTAATCATATCTAACTTTTTATCTTTGCTGTAGATAATTTCTATTACCTAGATAGTTGATGCGGCATTTTACGGCAGTATTTCTCAAATCTCGACCGCAAATTAGTCGTCATCGTACTTCACTTAATTACAAATTTTGTGTTTGATGTATTTTTGTTTCAAAAATGACAGAACATAAAATTATATTTGCAAAATGTGCAAGTAACAATTTTAAAGATTTACTTATTACCTATAGTTTTGAATTCAGAAAAGTTTATGAAAGTGTATATGGTAATGTAACTTAGTATGTACAATGAAATTGTGTTCAGCAAGACTAAATTAAAATAAAAATTTAACTGTGAGTAGCAATTTAAATCATAATCATAATACTGATGAAAAGAAATTAAATTGTCTAATTATTCGAATTGTATGTAAAAACAGCCAAGACATGACTGACCGTTTAATTAAAATTATAGGTACGTTCTGAAATTACAAAGAATAATTTTGATACGTTAGATTATGGTGACGTTAAATTAATTCGTGTCAGAATGGACCCTGGTAGAAACATACTTGAAATATATTGTAATTTTTACGTGTAACACAAATTTGCAATTTTTAAGTTTGGTTAATACTATAATACGTATGTAATAATGTACGATGGTAAATTTACTTATTGAATACAATTTTTTTATAAATTTTTTTCAATTCATGGATTTTATAATAATCATTACTAGAGATAGGATGTTGATAACCTAAAACAGTACCAAAAATGACCCCAAAAAATGCTTTAATGACCTAAAAATCGAAAAAAATGACAATAAAAATTGACCTAAAAAAAAAAAAAAATTGCTTAAAATACAAATTGAAAAGTATGTAATTTTAAATGTTCAAACATATTTAAATTGAGTTAGAAAATTCAAATATTGACGTGAACATCGATTTAGTGTCGTTATATCGACAAAGAGATTATCAGGTTGATTGAATACAATTTATAAATATAATATTCGATAAGCGTGTACGTCGGGGTATATTGTGTGAAATTAAATGTTGTATAAGTTGTATGATACAGTTTGATTTTATTAGAAAAATGACCGATAATTTATAAAAACTATAAAAAATGACTCGTAATATGAAATAATTACGTAAAAATTTGAAAAAATGACGTTAAAAAGCAAAAACAATGCATTTATAACCAAAACTCTTGAAATGCAAAAAAAAATGCAAAATTAAATTTTCATATTCTGAATGAGGGAGGCATGAAACGAATTTTTAACTTGGAAAACATTGCATAGGATTAAAGAAAAAAAAATGCATTTGTCATCAACATCCTATCTCTAATCATTACAAACCCCTGGTGTTTTGTTTGTTACCATCAAAATGTGGTGAAGTCTATGAATATGTATTCGAAAACATTAAGCGTTGATGTTCAAATTTAAACTTTGAGTTTTGTTCTGTTGAAATATATTCTGATTTTGAAAAACTCATTATAAATTCAGCACCCAGTATTTGGCCGGAAATAAAACTTTCCACCTACAGATTTCACTTGGAGCAATACTGATACGAAAAAATTTTAAATCTTGGATTAACAGATATGTATAAATGTATTAGTCCAGAAGGAAAATGGTTACAATATTGTTTCGGTCTTCCATTTTAACATCAACAAGAAGTATCAGATTGCTTTTTGGAACTAATGTCTGAAATGCCAGAAGGAAAAAAAATACAATCATAATATGATAAAATAATCAGCATATTATGCTGATTATTTAGTTAACAATTTTATATGCGAAGATAGTTTATTTTCTCCTGAATTATGGGCAAAATGTTGTAAATAATCTAAAACAGACAACAAACACATGTGAATCATTTCATAACCATTTTATTTCATTTCATCAATCAATATTTCATTCTCATTCATATTTTTTTAATGCCCATCTATTAATCATAAAATTTGTGGAAGTTTTTATAGAACTTCAAACAGATACATATGTAAAAATAAATTTTGCTAGAACAAAAATAAAAAAAAACCAAAAATAAATCAGTTATATAAAAACACCAGGGTATCAACGAACTAAAGGATACGATCGTATATCAACATCGCCAATTAACTTCATAAAAAATATAAATAACAAAGTCAAAGTAACGCAAAAAATTTTAATTTAATTTTATTAAAAATATAATAGGTACACTAAAAAAAAGAAAATAACGACGTGACAGAACAGTGAAAAAAAAATGTTTAACCAAACCAAAGTAATCCAATAATTATAATATAATAGGTACAATAAAAAATAATAACAACGCAACAGAACAGTGAAGAAAATTTTTTAACCACACCAAAGTAATCCAATAATTATAATATATTTTATTCTGTCAGTTCAAAGTCTGCAGAAAAAAGTAGGACGAGAAATTTAAGTTTTACTGCAATGATGTCAAATTTATTGATTTGTAAAGTAACTAGGCGCAAAAAAATATTTTAACGCTATTCAATTTTATAAAGCACAATCGAGGTTTTTGTACAAAGGCACAAACACGCTCCTCTACCTCAAAAATGGTCAAATGTTTTTGAAAATTTTGTGAGTTATGCGCGTAACTATTTTTAGTAGTTAGTGAAAGTTTCAAATTTCCATCTTTAGAAATTAATAAATAAATAAAACTGATTTCATGATAATATATATTTTGGTATTTCCAATAAATTTGTCAGTACTTTTTCCGATTTTTTTTTTAATCAAAACCTAATAAAACTTTCAATTATTCGTCCGTAAAAATTTTCTTTCACCAAATTATTCGCCTTGTAATTATTTATCTATTTACCAAGTTTCGTAAAGGTCGATCGTACCAATTATTTTTTATATGCGTTGAAGTGTGTAATTTTAAGTAAACCTAATGAATTCTGTCAAAATGCCAACTTTAAACAGTTATAAAACAAAAAGTTGACTAACGATTTTTAAAATTTTTTCACTACCCTTGGTGATACACATGAATAGGTTTGTATTAAATTTTCAGGTCTTAATATCCATACATTAAAATTTTATTAATTAAAAACTTACAAAAAACGAGAAATTTCCAATACTTTCAAAGTTCTATACTTATCTCAAAATTGGTGAAATGTTTTTTTAAATTGTATGAGGTGTGCGCGTGACTATTTTTAGAAGTTGATGAATGTTTTAACTTTCAAGCTCTATTATTTTTGAAGTTATGTGCTTACTGTGTTTACTTTATACTTTGAAGTTATTTCAAGATTTTCAAAATAAATACCTACTCATATTAACTAACTAATACTAATATAATAAGTATATATTTAAATTAAGTTTTATCTAATATCATCAAATCTTAGACTCCTAACGTAAAAAAGTTATATAAAACGGTTTTGGTAATCAATCTAAATTCTAGAATAAAATATTTTGGTATTATATGAACAGACATACCTATTTATATCATTCAATGTTGTTTGTGAAATCAATTTATCTACATCATCTCAAAGTATCAAAGCAAAATGGCATGTTGTTATTCATTAGAAATATTTCGGGTGTTATAATGAATGATAAACAATTCTAGGAAAATAGTCAAGGCACCGGATCAATTTTCAAAAATATTAATCACTATAATATATGATATGATCTAAGTATAAATAAATATCAAATAACCACAGCGACTGTGTTAATAATATAAGCAACCACAGCTGTTACTTTCTCATCTTATTATGATTATTACTGCTTTATGTCAACGCCACATTGTTGCAAAGAGCAGGGCGACAATATTCGCAACGCCAACAGCACGTGTTGCAATAATAATAACAATAATAATAATAATAAATAATAATAATAATAGTTTTTATCATAAAAATGACTACAGTGTAATGTTGTACATATTTTAGTCACGGACTTATGGTATTATTATATTACACAGAATGTTGCATATATAGCAATCGTCTGCATTATATTATAGTTGGTGATTTTTAATTATTTATTATTATTATTATTATTATTATTGTATAAAGAAAGAAGGGGATGGTGAAATAAATGAAAAAAAAAAAAATGCAATCCGGTGCAACAGACGCTAATAACGACAACAACACTAATCGGTGGGCAGTGTGTGCAACTGACTTCAATAGTAAGAAGAATACGCGGAAGGGTCCCTTTTTTGCGGCCACATTGGATTATTAAATATATTATAATAAGTGAGTGGAAAAGAGAGATGGGAACAAGGGTAGCGCTGCTAAGGGTAGCATGTAGCGCGTGCGTTTGACAGGTTCGCCCGGGGGTTGGCGGCGAATGAGTTTGTGCCAGCGCGCAGTGGAGCGGTGAGGTGTATTAGAACAACGGCGAAGTATAGTCGAAGGGGAGGGTCGGGAATCACAGCACTCGATTATACCGCATCGGCGGCGTAGTGGAAGGAAGGAGGACGTAGTCGGTTATTTCTCTTGTTCGCGCATTCTGTATTATTTTCCTCATTTTTCCATTCTTCTTAAATTCGTCTCTATTTATTATTTATTATTACTTTCTTATATACCACACGAAAGCAATAAGAAAACTTTCCTACTGGTTTTGAACATGACTTTTTAGTGAATTGGTATATACTATAAAGTGAGTAGAGAAAAATGATAAGTATCTGCTGCATTATGTAGGTACCTATTACCAAGGGCGGATTTATTTTGGTGGGAGCGAGAGGAGAATTGACGACGAGATTCTATAATGTATAGGATTGTGTATTATCTGTTATGTATAGGAAAACCTCTAGTGTTATTTAAGATTATAAGTGAAATTAAGAATAAAGTAGTTTTACAGTGATGTCTGTAAAAAAATTAGTGGGTAGTAGGTGAATTTATTCAAAGGTTTCATTAAATTAAATTCCATTTACAGACCAAAAATCGCATTTTCTTTTTGCATTGAAATAATTATTTTTATGATTCTTTAAAAAGTGTTCAAAGCTTAAGGAAAAACTACCGAAACTTTGAATAAAATCGGTAATAAAAAGACCATAAATTAGATTTTCATGAACTCCAAATTTAACTCTAAAAACAATAGTGCAAAAAACATAAAATATCACCAATAATTATGAAATTATCGATAAAATTATCAAAAAAATATAACCAAATATAGAACTTTGGAAATATTGTTGAGAATTTCTCGTATTTAAATATTATTTGATAAAACTTTAAATACGGAATCAAATAAAACTATTATTTCACCTTTATAGAAGAGCTTATTACAAATTATTTCCATATTACTTTTCTACCTTGTACACTTATAGTCAAAATTTCATAAATATTCACTCGATAAATTATTGGTGTGAAGCAAAGTAAAACGAAGCCCCTTTATTCACTACTTTTGCAATTTTTTTTGTATATACACTTTTAAACTTTGAATTACAGCACAAATGACTCTTATTGTGTAATATATATTTTTTTTATTATTCCATAACTTTTTCAATTTCTCGTATTAAATGTTGAAAAATTTAATTAAGATTATGAACTCATATATAAAAATACATTCTGTATTTTAATAAAAAATATGTTTATTTAATATTGCTACAAATATTTTAAATTTTACAAGCTATTAAAATGTCAAAATATTGTTGTTGGATAATTTATCATTTTTTTTTACTTAAGTATTGTTATTTTATTAAATTAAAATTAAAAAATGTAATTATTAATATTTTTCAAGTCGTTTTTTCCCGAAGATGGATCCAGGGACGTCTTTTACCTAATTGATTAATGCAATGATGACCAATACCCATGACGATCTTTTTAGACGTGGTGCATCAATATTGCATTAATAACAAACAATATGAGTTTTCGATATAATTATTGGTGTTATATAGTCGGTGTTATAGTGTTATAAAATCGGTGCATATAACACCGCGGCTGCATGTGCATGACATTTCAGTCGAACGGCGGTGATGGCGACGGCACGTGTCGGCCAGTGTACTACAGACGAGTTTGTGTTTACGACGTACGCGAATGCATTTAACGATCTACATTATAAACAGTGATATCCATTCGTCAAAAACACATTTACTTGCGCATGATCATACTATATTGTTAGTCTGTTTTTGATTTATGACGAAAGTCGAACCGTATACAACCGTACAATATCTAAGTAGTTAATGCTATAGTATATGGCTATAATATGTGTAGCAGTAAATAGTGAAACATTTATTTAGAGAATTATTCGATTCGGTATGCAAATAAAATTTAACGTTTCGTTTTCAACAAAATGACTATATATTTGGGCCCGTCTTGATTAGCCAAACGTTCCATTTTACCAAATTTTTTATAAATAATATAATGTCAACATACCGCCAGTGAATATCCATATTTTTTTTAAAAAAGGACATTCACCGGTGCGTGTCATCATTCACCTTAACATATATTTATTTATTTTTATATATATATATATATATATATATATATATATATATATATATATATATATATAGATCCACTTAAGGAAATTGATCATTTCATGAAGAGGACATTTATTTTATGAAGTTTATCCATTTTGTGAAACTTCTTAAAAGGACAAAATTTTGTCCTTTTCATGAAGTGGATTAAATTAGATATATCCAGTATCTATTTAGTGAAATTACTTATTTTTGTATTTAATGTTCAATTACATTTGACAAGAAGATTTGTTAAAAAAAAATAAAATAAAATAAATAAATAATAAATAAAAATCAACATAAAGTTATTACACTATATATTAAATAATAAAACAAATATATAAAATAAAATAAACTTAGCCTGGAGTATTATAATTTTTTTTTCATTAACGACCGGTTTCGATTTCATAGACATTTTTGCACAACAGATATTCTTTGCTCCTCGGATTAGATACTCTTGGTGGGTGTGTTGAATCTTGAAAATGATGACTACTATTGTTCTTTATATTATTAACTTACTCCATTCAAAATCGTGTTGTTGAAGAAATGATTTATCGTTTCTTTAAAACTCTTCACACCCATCACGAGTATCTAACCCGAGAAGCGAAGAATACCCGCAGTGCGAAATATGTCCAGCTTTCTTTTTTTTTTTTTTACACATTAAATCATTTAAAAATTATTTTATTCATATGAAATTTAATTATTATAAATACTAATATCGCCTACGCTTTTAATTATGTTTCTATATTATTTTAATTCTAAATTATCATTAATCTGTAATATTAAATTGTATTCTGCATTATTGTTTAATATATATAAACTTGTACTTTTTATTTATTTTTTATTACTAATTATTTAATGCCTTTATTATATTTAAATTAAAACTTAAACTTATATGTTATTGTATTCGATATTTTATATTATAAAACCTTCATTGTTATATTGTAATAGAACACTAGAATTGAGTTCGTATAAAGTGTACATACATAATAAATACCTATGGATAAATATATTTAATTTATACATAAATACAAATAAAATAAATCTGTAATAATATCTAGTTATTATTACATTGTACAAAAGTAATATATTGATTATCTAGAATAATATCTATACATAATATATTAATATATTAGAAACATTTATGTTTCTAAAATATTAATCATCTAATTTATAAAATAAAAACAAGAAATTGCATTAAGTGGATAAAATAAGTTTTATTCATTTCACTAAAAGGACAACATTTTGTACATATACTGTAGAAAAACGACAGTTTCACTAAATGGGTACACTTTATGTGGACATCCACTTCATGAAATGTTCATTAAGTGGATAAGTGGATGCGATGTGTATATATATTTACAGTAAAACCTCATTCCACAGACACCTCCTAATAGCGGACAACTATCTGTACCGAACGTTTTCAATACCTTTCAATGGGGAAATCTCCAAATAGCGGTCACCTTTTTTAATTTTCAAAAAATCTCGTGAGGCTTTGATTGTATTTTTTTTTTTTTTTTTTTTTTGGAGGAGGGGGCCTTAGAACCCCAAGCTCTCCTTCCCTCTTAATTCCGCGTATGAATAGAATGGTACTTCCACGATATAAAGTATATTAAATTGACGATTATCAAGCCGAAATGTTCCCACGTTACATAGGAGATCAAGGAATATTTTTGATTCGCGGAGCGTAAGTGGAACGGTCGGCGAGCGGAGAGGTCATGCCCTTGCTCGTAATTTATAAGTGGTAATTGTAATTATAGAATGACAATAGATGATTATTTTAAGAACTCTTTTATTGGTTGATAAATTTGGCTCTGAATCCTCCGCTGCTGGGAAACTTCTGTATATAAAGATGATATAAGAATTATGATGAGATTATAAAGTTCCTTATATGCCACCCAATTTATCGACTTCATAGTTAATACAGTGTATGGTATAGTATTTTAAACATAATGACTTGGAGGGAAGGTCCAATATTAGTGGTCAAGTTAAACAAATACAACGCCAACAATTATATAAAATATCAGTGATATGGGAACAAATCGTCAGTGAAATGGGCTTTCGGCAACGACTAATGGCGGTACGGCCCGATTAAATGTATAAATAATAAAAACGTATAATATAATAAAAGAAATATACGTACAAAGCCGTGCGCGTGTTATTAAGGTATTTAATGTTTTACGACCAGTTTCGAAAAAAAGAGCCTTTAGGTATATCGGGCCACAACAAAAATATAAAACATAATTATACTAACTATATTATAGTACGTTACAATATGATTAATTAATTCCGAAGTTTATTTTCACCCTTAAATGGATTACCCCAATTTGAGTTATTTGAGACTTTCAGGTCACTGGTAAACATTATCATTATTATTATTATGTTTTTTTTTCCAAAGTTAATAACAAACTATATATATATATATATATATATATATATATAGATTAAGTCTGTACGTACCTATAACAGTAAACAACTAACTTTCCGTTACGCTTTTGTACCTACTACTACAACGACTACAACTGCTATTACACTACACTACCGCATACTTCACGCCATCATTAACGGTGAAGATTACAAATTACTTTAAACAGAATTTAAATAATTAATCATTTTACAGGCCTGATGTTGCTGTACAGTGGTAATAGCTAGTAGTAGCTGCAGCAGTAGTAGTAGTATATATTTACATGTACGTTTTGAATAATATACAAATTAATTAATCTCTATAAGAAAAAATATTAATTACCTGCGGGCGCAGAGGAAGATGACATGACCGAGTTGGCCATAGCCGGAGAATCGCACACACCAACACGACCACTGTCATTTGCATTGTTCACCGACATGCCACCCATGCCACCGCTATCACCGCCGCCAACACTCGACGGCCTGTTTGACGCCGAATTCACTGCAGCTGCCGCGGCCGCCGCCAACGCGAGTAACGTGGAATTGTGAAGATTTCCGTTGGAACCGGTCGGATTCGTGACGTTGGTCGGTCGGCGGGCGATGGGTTTTGCGATCGTCCGGAGTGACTGTTGTTGTTGTTGTTGCTGCTGCTGGGAAGACGTGCCCGCGGTCATCGTTGTGTTCGTAGTGGCTGCTGGAAACGTGGATGTGGGTGACGTGATGGGTGTATTTGGCGGTAGGCCACAAGACGGTGGTGAAGGTGTAGTGGCCGCCGCGTGCAATCGGTTGTGGTGTAATTGTTGATGATGGTGAGCGGCCACGGAAGCGAGATGATGGTGATGATAGAACATGGGTCCTATATATTTACGAATTTGAAATTAGCTAGGAAGGTGTGAAATTTACGTAAACGGCCTTCTTGTAAAAATGTATTTTTACAAGAAGGCCAATACTGCGGTGCTTAGTGAATAAGTAGTATCTCCAATTTTGATCAAAACTGAAATATTATTCCTTAGGAGTTAAGAATATGGTTTTGTACTATTGTTGGTAATAAAAAAAATAGTACATCCAATATTTAAAATTGAAAATGAGTGTTGAAATAAAGAAAATAAACCGTAAGTCTCTAATGTTTGTTCAACTAGAAGCTAAAATATAGTAAATTCTGGATTAAGATACTGTTTTTCCATTAAAGACGGCAGACTATATTGTGTGAATGAGTTTATATTACATTTTCAGCTCATAATATTAGGAAATTAAAATTTTAATAAATAAAACCCCATAAACACAAGTTACTTCCAAAATGCTATATTTATCCTAAAAATGTTCCAGTATATATTACACTATTGTTGACAAAGGGTGAACATTTTAAGTTTCTAATCCAATTAGTTTTGGAGTTGTAGCTAATTTAATAAAATTGATTTTATGAAAATCTCGTTTACGGCATTATATATTATACATATTTGTTATTTTTACTAAATGTTTCAATAGGTTTTCTTCGTTTTTGGAAAAAGTATTGCGAATTTTGAAAAATAATCTTTCAAGAGTACCACCTAGGTGTGATTTTTGATCTAAAAATTGTATGAAACTTTTGGGTAAATATTCTATACCTACAAAAACCTGATTTCATAAAAAGAAAAAAGAAATAAATATAATTGTAAAACCACTAATCTTTTCACTCCACTCACAATCTAAAAGAAATGTGACTATTTAAATCAGAAATAATTAATAAAAATCAAATTTCAAAATAATACAACTTTATATATGTATTGATAATCCAATATTATTGGAAAGAAAATTATTGACGATACACACAAACAAACAGGCGCGCGCACGTGCATGATGTTCACCCTGTGTAGAACATAATATTATATACATACTTTAAATCAATATGATCGCTACATGAAAATGTTTGTAATTCATATTAAATTTATTTATTGTTTACTATTTAGTGATCGGTGATTCGTGATATTCCTGAGTAAATCCCTACAACCATTAGTTGACTAATGGTACACAGTCAGATAAATCTTGTTCAAACATTTTGTAAATAGTTTTATATTACCTACCATTATTTTGTAACTATATGTGCGATAGCGTTTTAATAGCAATATTCCAGCTGTATTTGTTGTCATAATGTCATATGATCTAATATCACAATAAATAGATTATAAACAAAGGAGTGTTTGCCATGCCATGAGGGTGTACTTAATATACTTATAACCAATAAGTAATACTATCTATGACAGACTACAAAGGACCGGTCATGAATTAAAACATTTAAGATACTACTTATTACCAAACAGTTAAAAACTGTAAAAACTTAGTAACAAATAGTTAATCGTAAATTAAAACCGTTAACCAAACAATAATACGAACATATTGTCGATAAATTAATAAATTACAAATTATCTCTAATTTTATTTGAGTTTTATAATTTGTTAAATATTTTGTGCATAAATATACCTAACTTTAATATTATATGTATTATTTTAGAAAAATGATAATAATTGTGTTACAGCTTTCGTAATAAGATATTTTTATTATTGTGTATAAAATGAGATAAATGTGGAAAAAGGGCTGCTGGTGACACATTAAACGGCTTATGCTATAAATTTAACAACGTGTCACCCGGTTTGCTTATAGGAAAAAAGGAAAGTTATAGTAAAAGAAAAAAGAAAGAAGATCGAATGCAATCCCGCCCATTATCACCATAATAACAATATACTTCAAAATCATTGTACATAAACTTTCAAAACTTCTTAGAAATATGGCTCAAATGTGGTAACTTACATTCTTAAGAATAATGGGAATGATAAACTTATTTAAATCTATTGCATTAAAATTATTTAATGCGTTGAGGGTAATTTTAACAAGTGTAGAAAAATGATAAAACTCAAAAATTGGTCATTTTTTTGTAATACTTAAGTAAAGTTTATCAATCTTGAAAAAATATCGTCAGTCATTATATTTGGTTTATCAGTTAATTAAATATGGCAAAAAATATAATTTGATCGAATAATTATACATGTCGATGTTGTACAATATCAAAAGATAAAATGGGTTTAAATTGCATGTATACGTATAGCCTATACTGCTATGCACACTAACAATAATATAAACCAGTTATTCTTAAATTTGAACTTAAAAATTTTATGCGATTATAATTTTTACAAATTTTGCGTAAAAAATTATATAAATATAATATTTTAGTACGAAAACAAAATGTATCATTTTTGCATTACGTAGTTTGATTCCAGTCTAAATTTTAAAATGTGTTTAATTTATTGTTTTAACGTAATTTTATTTATTTAAATAAATTACGTAGATGAAATTCTAAATCGAATATCGTAGTATAAAATATCAAAAATACTACTAGCCACGTGTAGATTAGAATGGACATTATAATGTCAAACATAAGAATAAAAAAATTAATAAATACCTTAATATAAAGAATTAAAAGTTTTATGAAATAACAACGTACAAAATACTTGAAATTTCCAATATTTTCAAAATTCTATACTTAACTCAAAATTGAGCAAATGTTTTTGAAATTATTATAACGTGAATCTGATGACTATTTTAGTAGTTGTTGAAAGTTTCAAGTTTCTAGTTCCATTATTTTTGAAGTTATGTTAAAAAACATATTTCGAATTCCGGTAATAGCATATTTTACCGTTTTTTAACAACTTTTCGACAGTTTTTGGAAAAAGTAGTGAGAAATTTAAAAAATGACTTATTTAAAATATAATAAGGGTGTGATTTCAGACCTATAAAGTTACTGTCCGAAATTTTTGGACATATATTTTTATACAAAAGTCTTCATAGGAGGACAAAAAAAAAAATAAACATCACTATGAAATAATAAAATTTTTCGTTCCGTTCAGAATCTAAAACTAATTCGCCGAGCTAAGCTAGTATTGAATAAACATGGGAAAATATTATAGAGGGCATAATTTAAATTAGCACATATTTTCTTTGCACTATGATAAACTATTTGTTAAACAGAGAAATATTTCACACCATGGGTATTCTGCGCTCCTCTGGTGGGATTTGGTGAGTGTGTTAAATTTTAAATAAATGATAAATTATTTCTCCAATAAAACGATTTTGAGTGGGGTCTAAGTTTATATAAGTCAATTTTATTTAAAAATTATAAAGTTTATATGAATACAAAAAAAAAAATATTTAAAAAAATTGAAAATTTCGAAAAATTACCCTTTAAAAATTCCATCTAGTGGCGAATTTCTGGTCGAAACTTTTAGACGAGTATCTCCATACGAAAAAGTGTATACAGAAAAATAATAAAAATAATAATAATAAAGGCGGACATAATTCGCACCATGAATATTCTTTGCTCCTTGGGTGGGATGCTCTTGGTGGGTGTATATATTTTAAACAAACAATAAATTATTTCTTCAATAAAACGATTCTGAGAGGTGATTCAATATACAATAATAATAATAATTTTCGATTAGGTTATATTTACCAAATGTTATTTAATAATGTTGGGTACTCGATAATTGTGTGTTTGTGTATCAGGTATTAAATATCTTTATAAAAATACTATATAAGCAATAAAAATATATGTTTATGAATTCATAAGCCATCAACCAAACTTTAATTGGAATTTTAGTAGTTTGTGAAAATTTCAACTTTCTAGCTCCATTATTTTTAAAATTACGTTAAAAAAATAAAATCAAATGAATAAAACTTCTGGTTATGACATATTTTAACGTTTTTCTTTTGTCAATTTTTGGGCAGTTTTTCACAGAATCTGCGCTTCACCCAGAATCTAAAAGTTAACATCATTGTAAAAACACTTGCTTCTTCGCTCCACTTATAATCTAAAAACATTAAATTGTTAAATTTGAATTGATACTTTTTTTCATTGTAACAATTATTTAGTAGCATTTTTTTTCTTACATAATTTTCATAGAAAACATTAGTTTCTTAGTTATATCGAAATTAACATTTTTATTGAAAAATCTCTTTTACGACATATTTTGTCATTTTTACTCATTTTTTTTTTTTTTTGGTAGTTTTCTTGTTTTTGGAAAAAGTACTGAGAATTTTGAAAAATTATCTCTTTAAAGTACCACCAGAATGCGATATCTGAACTAAAAATTACTTTATGAAACTTTCTGATAAATATTCTATACGAAAAAATGATTCCATAAAAAGAAATAAAGAATTATCGTGATACCATAAATTTCTTCTTTCCATTCAGAATTTAAAATGGAAAACTTCTTTGGGCATTATTTAATAACATTTTCAGTTTATTGTTTTAAAGGTTGAACATTTCTGTTCTATCTAGAATATCCATAGTGCGAAGTATGTCCGGCTTTTTAATTTTATACTACGTTATTTTGTCAATATTTCGTTTTGCATTTTGCACAATGTTTAGGTAATATATGACATGTTGTAGATAGTTATCTGTTTCTTTTACATTTTTGATAAAATTCTTTTACATAATAAATATAATACCGAAATTATACACTATTAGGTACTGATTGTCGATTGATTTTAAGATTAAAATCTAGACTAAAACAAATGGAAAACTAGGGTAATAATCGTGAGCGTTTTAAGAGGAGAGTAAGAAGAGGCTCTCCCCCTGGGATTTCAATTTGGTCTGAAAGTTACGCAGTTGTATAATAGCATGTCATGTAGTGATTTCTCGTCTGTAGCTGAACATAATAAATTGGGATTCACAGGTTTTCGAAAAAAATGCCTGACACCGTACTTTTTATTGATAATTTTAAAAACTGATCTGTCTGTTGTCACGCACAATCGTGTAACCATAGACCATATACAACTATAAGATATATGACGTGTGTAACACACGTTTATCATGCCGTAGATAAAAATGTACTTAGAAATTTTTTTTAACGTAAAGTGAACAATTTATTTTCTAAAAATTAATCGTACATTATTTTATTAATTACATTTGCTCCCCTACCCCCTGGAAAAAAGTCTGGGGACACCCATGGTGATAATAATATTTAAATTGCCGTGCGTCTTTCTGTTAATCAGTCTACTATCTATATTTTATTATGTAGATAATCAGAATTAATAGTAGGTACATTGATTGTATAATTTAAAAGTAAATAAATGTATTTAATATTAAATTAATAAAATCAATGCCATTTTATTGCATTTTATATGATTGATGGAAATAGTTAATAGGTACACAAAATTAATTTCAATAGAAAAACCAAATAAGAAAAAAAGATACATAAAACAAGATTATAACGATAAATTCTATGTAAGTGAAATAAAGTATATTATCATTACAGTATGAAAATACAATTTTGTTATATTTTCACCAATACGAAATGTTTATGTTTATTTATTTCCTGACTCTTATTGGAACTATGTTTTATGTGAATTATTATATTATAACTCGAATTTAAAACGACGTGCATGTTGGCTGCAATTCACTTATAGGCGTATTTAGAGGGGGCCTCAGGGACTAAGCCCCTTAGAAAAAAATGGAATAGCCCCTTCGAAATTATTTAAAGATAAATTTATTAATTTCATATGGCCATTCAGAATATCTGCAAAGTAAAAATTAAAAACAAAGGAGTATTTAATTGATTTACAAATTATTTTGAGAACACACACTCAGATTTGATATGATATATTTTTTGCATTCAATGCAAAATATATTCAAATGTAATAATAATCAGTGATCAAGTATAGTGATTTTCTTTCAAATTTTTACATTAGATAAATAGTCTTTGCACCCAGTTTCGGCGTCGAGTAATATAGTTATAAGGGGTAGTGTGCTTAATAAAATTGACGACATACGTACCCAACCATTCTGACTTGAAAACGATTTTTCGCATTGCACCCAGTGTTTATTTCAAGGAGTAATCGGAGAGGACTGTCCCCCCGGGAAATAATTATACATATACATTATACACTATACAGGTCCCCTAGGAAATTTTGCCCCCCCCTGGCGTATCATGAGTATATATAGAAAGATTATTGAAGAGGATACTAAATTCATTGAAAATGCAATTGAGGAATTTGGAAAAAATCTAGACATTCATAGTTATCTAAAAAAATAAGTAGTTTGAGAATAATTATGTAAAATAAAATGTTTTCACGTCTATTCAATTTTTTAAAATATTTTATTGTTTTTTAAAAAAAGTCTGGGGATCGCAAGTGCATCCCCTTGCGGTGCCTATGTTATATAGGTGTAAGGTATTTATACTTATTATTGGAAATAAAATATTTGTTGTAATATTTTTGATATTAATTACTGGAAATAATTCACTTATATCTGGAAAATACTTGGGATACAATAAAATTTACATATTCTATTTAAACACTATCCGGGACATTATTCACGTTAAAAAGTTATATTGAGATGTAACTTACTGTAACCATTCCGTTATAAATTAACTAGATATTAGTTTTCTCTTTTTTTTTTTATTAATTTAATTTAATTTTCGTCGATTTCAATTATAAGTTAAGTGTTATGCAAGTCTTAAATTTGGAAGGGGGGACGATTTGAAAAATTTAGATCAAATATTTATAAAATTTATTTATTTTTATCGACCCTCTTTCTATGAATTCGCGCCTAATATAAATATAATAATCATAATTATATACTTACTAATCATAAATATAAAACACTAGTTGTTCCATACATTTTTCCAATATTTTGCCACCAAAATTCCTAATTAATTTTCCCTTTTTAATTATAATCATATGAATGCCTACTGTCTACTCTATGTCTATTGGTTTGGTTTAATCGATAAAGATCTGTTCATTCTACTTAATTATATTGGATTAGAAAATGTAATAAACTTACCAGAAGGCGATGACGCAGAGGCAGCTGCGGCCGCTGCTGTAATTCTTAAAAAAGCTGCAGAAGCTAAATGCTGTTGACCAGTATCGTAAATATTTTGTTGCTGTAACATGATTTTTCCTCCATATCCAGTACCACTTGACATGTTACTTCCATTACTTCCAGTGCTACAATTACTACTTGTGCTATTACTTCGACCATTGGAATAACCTCCACCACTGAGTATGGCGTTTACACTGAAGTTTAAAGATGACACTGGTGTGTTCGATGCCAATGTTGGGGGTTGAATTGATGTTTGTGGTGCAGATTGCTGGTTTTGATTATCCATAACTGTGGGCATGTACACTGAAATGGGAGGTGGTTGAGTACTTAACGATTGTACTAGTGATTCTTCTGTTAAATGCGATGGTGATTCCTTACCAGCTGTTAGTAACATTTAAATAATAAGGTATTCTTTAGTGTTAGGAATAAATTAAATAATAAAAAACAAATTTTCAAGAGAAAATTCAAATCGATTAAAGAGATTATATTACCAATTGTACACTAATATCAAAGTGTACAAAACAAAACTTAATTTTGAAATTAAAATACAATAATTTTCAAATTTTTTAATTTAAATACGGTTTCTTAAACATAATGTATGATTCTGTTATTTAAATATTAACCATTTATCACTATTTTCCTGTAAATAGTTGGTGTGGATGGATAATATTAAAAAAAGCTTCAAACCCTAATTACCCTAATTAACCCTAATTTACCAAAAAATCTGAATTATTATTTTTGCAATATTTCAATATTTTCTAAAAAAAAAAAAATGCTGATAAATTATTTTTAATTATTTAATAGTTATTTTAAAAATTGCTTAAATCCTATAAATTATATTGATAAGCAATTTATACGTTATACGCCATTTTTTCTAAACAATTAAGTAATTAAAATCATTTCTCAGTATTTTTTTTGGGAAATATTGAAATAATGCAAAATTATAAATATTTATACACCTTTAGGTAAAATTGTTAGTATTATTATTATTTGGTACAAAAGTAAAAAGTATTTACTATATTATGTGTACCTATTTTTGCATACACTTTAATTCTTTATTAACATTATTTAAACAGCAATAGCTAGGAATGTCTTGATAAAAAAAATAAAGCAAAAAAGAAAAATACAGTGTAATAGTTGTAATACGCATACCTATTGATAATTCAATATTGCATAAAATTAAAAATCAAAAGGACGTACTTCACAAGAAGGGTATTCTTGCACCTCGGGTGGGATACTCTTAGCGGTTGTGTTGAATTTTAAAGAAACAGTAAATCATTTCTTTGATGAAACGATTCTGAATGGAGCTTCAATTAATGTAGAATAGTTAATAGTAATTTTCAGTATGTTTAACAATTGTTATTTAGTAACAGAATAATTCATGTGCAATTTGTTATCCGCGTAAATGATTAAATTTTGATAAGTTACATAATAATAATTACTACTATCACCTAGTGGTCGAAATTCAACCAGAATAACAATATTAATTAATTTTTTTCTGATTGTACTTATGTATTAATCTTACACATTATACTGATGTACACGCATTGAACTTAAATTTTGTTTAAAAATTATTTTGTTACATACATCGATACAACAGTTAACCTTACACCTAATGAATATTTCATGAATAATTTCAAGTTGTAATAAAATATATACATTCTAATAAAATAATAAAGCTGCTCTAATATTATCGTACATCAACATTAATTCGCTATAGTATAATTATTTAAATGTTTATTGAGTCAACTCTGGTTAGTCACGGTTGAAAAAGTGTAAAAAAATTTGTATGCCTAGATAAGGTTTGAAGTGTTTGAACACGGTACCATCACATTCTGCAGTTTTGACTAGACAACTACACTACAAGAAGAGTTCGGCTTTAAAAACAGTTAAAATAGTAGGTATTTAATATAATACCCAAAAATATTGAATTTTAGATTCTGAACGAAGTGAAAAATTGAGTGTTTTTATAATGATGTTTATTATTATTTTTTTTTTCTGTGAACACTTTTTCGTATAAAAATACTTCTTTAAAAGTCTTGATCAACAAATTTTTGAAACCGGATCTGCCTCTAATTGGTACTTTGGTCATTTTTTGAATTTCTCAACTCTTCAAGTTGTTTTTGGAAAAACAACTTAAGATTTGACAAAAAAGACTCAGAAACCATCATTTTTTGATTCAAACTTTATAAAAATTTAAACATAGGTAGACAATAATATCAAAAACATTTTGACGCAAGAAAATTTTGAAAATATGAAAAAAAAGTAATGTGACGTAAAGTAAAGAAAAATAAGGCAACGTGAAGTAAAGATAAGTAAAGATAAGTAAAGTTAATTTAAGTATAGACAAGGTAATCGGACATACTTCGCTCCACGGATATTCTTTGCTCTTCGGGTCAGATAGTTAGATACTCTTGGTGAGTGTGTTTAAAATTATGGCTATTATTGTTCTTTAATTATAAACTTCCTCTGTTCAGAATCGTCTTATTGAAGAAATTATTTATCGTTTCTTTAAAATTCTACACACCCACTAAGAGTATCTGACTCGAGGAGTAAAGAATATCTGTGGTGCGAAGTGTATCCGACTATAATGTCTATACTTTACTTTTTAAACACAAATAATTAAAAAACTATTGATGCGAGTGGATTTTAGATCACACTTGCGTACTCAATGACAAAAAATATTTAAGATGGCAACAATATATTACCAACCTTTTCAGGTATCCGTAAACTAAAATTATACTAATAATTAAAAATAATATTTGTCAGTACTTTCTCTGATTTTTTTCTTAATCCAACAAAGTGTGTCATTTCAGATAAAACTAATGAATTCTGTCGAAATGCTAACTTCATATAGTTGTAGAAAAAAGTTGGCTTACAATTTTTATGATTTTGTTTAGGCCTATTAGACATATATGTGAGTGTGGTCATAATACATTTTCAAGTCTTAATATTGAGAATCAAAAATTTTATAAAATAAAAACTTATAAAAAATGAGAAATTACTAATAAATTCAAAATTCTATACTTAACTCAAAATTGATCATATGTTTTTGAAATTATAATTAAGTATTCTCGTAACCATTTTTAGTAGTTGATGAAAGTTTCAAGTTTCTAGTTCCATTTTTTTTTGAAGTTATGCTAAAAAACAAATTTTAATTTTATGAAAGTTTTATTTCGAAAATTATTTTTTTATTGTACCACTTAGGTGTGATTATGGATCTATAAAAATACTGATCGAAACTTTGGGACAAATATTTCTATACGAAAAAGTGTTCACAGAAAAATAAAAAAATAAACATCATTGTAAAATCATAAGCTTCTTTGCTCTGCTCAGAATCTAAAAGCCATAAAGTATTAATTCTGTATCAGTTTTTCTACATTTTAGAGCCTTAATTGAACTAAATATTGTTGAAATACTCAGTTCTTATTATTTTTAGAAAAAATTAATAATTTATTTTAGTAAATCTAATTAATTTTAGAACTGTACTCATCCATTTATTCTTTTTTTAAATATTAATTTATTATTTATTTTGAATTTTATGGTTGTACTTGGCTGTTATGTATTAAATTATTGTAACACTTAATTTATCATAGATACATAAAATGAAATGTAAAATTCATATAATACAATACAATACCTTATTTTGATAATTTTTATAAATTCCCTATTTATTTTTTTACAAATTCACGTAGGTATATTATTTACAAGTACTAATGTTATTAATTTAATCAGTGTATTATTATTGCGTTATTATCTATTTGCTTGAAGTTAATTGATTATTTAACATCATTATTGATAATAACTGTAGGTATATTATTTAACTACAAAAACTAGTAATACCTAATAGGTATTTTTAAAAACGAATATATCTTCAAACTTACATTTATTCAATATTTATCCAAGTATTTATCAAAATTTTTTTTATAAAATCAGCTTTCGAAAGTAGCTACATTTTGGATTTATTTTTTATTAATTTTAAAGGCGAAAGAGGAGAAATATTTTGAATTCAAAATGTGTTAACTCAAATTATTTGAAGCCAATACCTCTGAGTAAAATATAAAAAGAGCCAATAAATGCCTAGCTTTTGTGTAAATTTACGATTTGATTTTTAACTTAATTGATAATGTAGAAAATACAAAAAAAAAAAAAAATACCCGATATTTTAAGTGAATATTGTATGAAATTAAATCAATAATATTATTATTAACTTACTTGTTTTCACCTCCAATAACATAAACATATTTAATATATTGCAAGAGAAATATATATATTTTTTTTTAAATGAAACATTTTACCTATCATAAAGACCGTAGAACATAGACTGTGTTCTTTAAACTACTAGTAGACTTAAGGAATTTAACATTTAAATTAATTGTCAATAAATTAAATTGTCACTTTCCTAATCGAATGATACACGAATTCTTTTGTTAATGAGGTATATTTGTAGAATGTTAAAAAAAAGACAATAAAAAATGTTAATGTGTTCCTTACTTTCTATTTTCTCGTTCTCATTATCACTGTCGTCACTCGCATTAGTACTGGCACTGTCCTTTTTCTTTGCTGCTCGTCGTCTAAAAGGGGTTGTACATTTACGTCTTTTAACTCTATAGTGGTCCGTACTGTAAATTCCGTTAATATTTCCATTTTCCTCCTTAAAATGCATTACGGGAGATGACAGTTGCATATCTTGCGGGCTACAACTTATGCTTTTGCTCAGTTCACTACTACAACTGAGGTCTTCGTAATCATTCTCTCGTTCGACCATCGGAAGGGATGGTGGTGGAGATGTTGTCGTAGGCACATCACTGGCATCACCAGAACAAGATATAAGTAAATTATGTATAAGGAATGACGTCGAAGATCTCGTTCGTGCACTGCTGGTACACCATCGACCATTGCCACCGGTTCTTTGTCTCCTTTCATGCTGTTGCTGATATTCTTCATTACTATCCGCAGTTTTCAATTCGTTATTCT
Organism: Stegophylla sp. TES_Ste_2020; assembly: GCA_025469315.1. Lineage (NCBI taxonomy): Eukaryota > Metazoa > Arthropoda > Insecta > Hemiptera > Aphididae > Stegophylla > Stegophylla sp. TES_Ste_2020. Next base: position 48,109 of record JAIPRM010000573.1, read on the forward strand.
TATTTGGCGATTGAGGGCCGTCTGTAGTAAACTCAGTAGAAGTCGAATCCTCCATGAAACTCGTTTGACAAAAACCAAAGTCGGGTAGTAAATAATAAATATATATGTACAGAATACTGTTATAAATCTATCTGAGTAGTGAACATATAATAAACGTTGATAATTATTTGATGATCATGGATGCTGTACCACCGTAAAAATCGCGTGCCAATACTTTTGTTTCACAACATATTCACACGTATTTCACAATATAATATATATTTAATAATATATTATACAGCGGTGGATACTATTATAATATATACTTTGTGACATCATAAAAATAATAATTATTTAAAACACAACCTTATCGTTTGATTTTTCTGGTATAGGGTTAGATGTCCGAGAATCCCTATAATTAAATTATTCGCACTATAATAAAGTTATTTTATACGCGCACAATTTTCTAACAGTAAACTAACTCTATAGTTTATAAATTACAATTACACACAACAATGTTATTATTATTATTATTATTATTATTATTATTATTATTGTTTAAATTATTTTCTCGGTATTATCAACAGTATTAAATTATTTTATATGATAATACAACAACGGCGACCGATTTCGCACTGATTATGACACTGGCGGTAAACGGCGGTGGTCTTCTCTCAGCCTTAATGTTTTTGGCCACCACCATCATTGTTTTTCCTCTCAGTCGATTCACTCTTGCACCCCCTTTTAGCGATAGACGGGGGATGAAGTCAACGTCACAAGGTGGAGTGAGATGAGGGATGTTGTACTGACGATAATTGTCGAGTATGGTCGGCCATTGCTGCTACTCCTTCTATGGGCGTGCCTCGAGGGAGCAGGCGTCACGCCCAGGTTACCTCCGCCGAGCTTCAGTCGTATAACTACCCCCGAATCCTGCAACTTTCAACGGAAAACGAACGATGATAATAACAAGGGGGGAAAAACGACGGCTTTTAACAATAATAATGAGATAATACGACCGAGTGTAAATATAAGGTACCTAATCGATTTAAAGGCTTGGGGTGAAAGATTGTGTGTACGTTATATTATATCACACAAAAACATGAACTCATATCGACATTCATATTGTTAACTTAAATTGTATTGTTATAATTAGGTATATAAATATTATTGAATATGTGTAATATATCGTATGACAGACCATTCAGTGTTATTTTTTTTTTTAAGCTAAAGAAAATTCAGAAATAGTCTAGATGAGTCAATACAAATAAGGCTAATAAAGGTGAGATGGGCAATACAAATTTAGTAGTCGTACGTATTATCGAATTCGCTATTTTCTATACGAACGTTTTACTTAAAAATTGAATCACGTATGAACTTGTAAAAATCAAATGAATAGTGTTCACAGATATACTGGACAAATAAAAACATGTATTTAATCAAATAAGAAGATACGGAATGTATTGCGTTTTAAATTATTAAAATTAATAAACTGTTCGGAGAGAAAATGATATTAATTGAGACCCTTATTATCTGATCCGAGGTTGTCTACCCTATGATTTTTATCGAATATCGGCTCGGTAGCTGGCTAAAAGATCGTACATGACAGCAAAAAAAAAAAAAATACAGCAGAATAGCATGATATTAGTATATGTATGAACACCGTGCCCGACCGTGGAATATGTGAATAGAAGATTACGTTGCTGTTTTGGACGCTATGCGAAAAAGAGAGTATACAGGAAGGGAGAAAAACCGATAAATGGCAGTAAATGGACAAGGGGAGAATAGGAAAATGAACAGCATCGCGTGCGCATGACGACAATATATATACATGTATATAATCTGTGCTGCAGAATATACATATACGCATTTGCATACTAGTGTGTGAGCGCCTCTCGCTTGTTATACGCATATTATTATATGAGTTATATAGTGATAAAAGTCATTGTATAACAAAATATTGAGTCAATTAATATTTATATCATAGCAGTATAGTCTAAAAGGCTCTAACTTCATTGAAATTTGTTGCAGAGCGTAATATCAATTCGTTTCGTGTAATTATTATTATTTTAATTTCAGTAGACATGGCATTTTTATTTTATTTTTCCCCCCCTTTTTTTTACGGCATTTTTAAGGAACTTTTAGTGCAATTAGTTTTGGAAAAACCATGTAAACTTAAATTAAAATTAAACTAAACTTTACTCAAATTAATTTGTTACTTAATAAAACAAGTTTGAGCAGGTTTTATCAATAAATGACGCAATTGATTGTTATTCTCACCGAAGTATTTTAATTTGACATTGTAAAAACATTCATATCAACAAAGAAGTTTAGGTACATTTACATTTAGAGGAACTCAGTCACTCTACTTCTGACAATACTTCGAAAACGTCGCTTTTAACAATTTCAACTAATAAATTGTTGGAATGCTCAAATTTAGGATAATATACCTTCGCTAAACACGTGTACTTCAAAGTATGTTGGTTAAAACATTTAGTTTTAGTTTTCAAAAAATTTAACAAATCGTAGGTAGATATATGTTTTGTATGACAACATAGTTGAATAAGTACTAATACATTTTACATTCTGAACGAAGTGAAGAAGCTAGTGTTTTTACAATTATATTTATTTATTTTTTTATTTTTTTTTTATTTATTTATTTTTTTTTTGTATACAATTTTTCATATGGAAATACTTGTCGAAAAGTTTCGATCAGCATTTTTTTGAAACCGGATTTGCCTCTAGATGATACTTAAGAGAGATCACTTTTTGAATTTCTCAATTCTTCAATTTTTTTCTTTTGGAAAAAACTATTCGAAATTTGATAAAAACGACTCGGAAACCATCATTTTTCGATCCGAAATATACGAAAATTTAAAAATAGATAGAAAATAATATGAGAATATGAGAAAGACTTTGGCGCAAGAAAATTTTAGTAATGTAAAAAAAAAAAATTTTGGACATTTTTCTAACATTTTTTTTTCATTTGATCTTTATATTAACTTTTTTCGTTCAGAATCGTCTCATTGAAGAAATGATTTATCGTTTCTTTAAAATTCAATACACCCGTCAAGAGAATCCTATTCGACGTGCGAAGAACACCCCAATGAGCGAAGTACACCCATCGTGCGAAGTATGTCCGGCTTTTATAAATTTATTTAAAACATATACATTATAATCATAAAAAAAATTACATATAATTTGAACCATATAATCGTATTATTTTGTATTAAATATCTATACGTATAGAAGTGTACTATAGGGGAACGTCCGTTGTAGGCTAAAAGCTATACAAAATAATTGTGTGAGTTTCATCAAAATGGTCCTTGGCAGTGGCACATGCAGGTCTTTCGGGGAGGGTTATTGCAAAATTTGAATTAATCAAGTTTTATCGTTACAATAATTTATGAACCATTCACACTTGATGATAATTTGACCATTATAGCTGACTGTTATTGTAAGTTGATCTTAGAAATAACGTTATACATAAAATATATAGCAGAACAAATTTTTTACCACTCACCTAAAAATAATAGGTAAATTTTATTAATTAACGTTTTAAAAAGCCGGACATACTTCGCACGATGGGTGTACTTCGCACGACGGATGGTATTCTCTTGACGGGCGTATTAACTTTTAAAGAAACGATAAATCATTTATTCAGTAAAACGATTCTGAACGAAGGAAGTTAATAATATAAGAAAAAAAATGTCCAAAATTTTTTTTCACATTTTCAAAATTTTCTTGCACCAAAATCTTTTTTATAGGATTTTCTATCTATGTTTAAATTTTCATAAAATTCTGATCAAAAAATTATGGTTTTCGAGTAGTTTTTGTCAAATTTTGGGTAGTTTTTTCAAAAAAAAAAAAAACATTGAAGAATTGAGAAATTCAAAAAATGACCTCTCTAAAGTACAATCTAGAGGCGAATCGGGTTTCAAAAAGTTATTGATCGAAACTTTTGGACAAGTATTTATATACGAAAAATTGTACACAGAAAAAAATAATAATAAATAAATAAACATCATTGTAAAAACACTAGCTTCTTCACTTCATTCAAAATCTAAAATCCAGGCTACGCGTCTGACTATAATTGCAACAGCCGTAATAGGTAACATTTATTCGGCTGGCAAACAGCCATATAAATATTAATTTAGTGATTGTACATGTTGTTTAAAGCACTAAACGGAAGGTATAGAAATACAGTTTAAAATAAAGCATTCAACCTCTAATAATCATTTAAAAATCCAAGCGCTAACACAATAATTTACTTTGCAAGAGAAAAAATCATAAGATAAAATATAGTAAACAGTATCATGATCAATGTCGAGCATACATTATAATAGAATAAATTATCTAGATAAATAATGTATTGTCTTTT